>CM022297.1:174763202-174998552 GCA_011799875.1 Thinopyrum elongatum | reverse complement strand
TCTCTCTCTTTTTTGTTCTCTCTCCCTCTTTTCAAACAAACTAGATAAGATGCAGATTGGATCAAGCAAAGATGTGAACGACCTCAACTATGATTATGACAATGAATGGTGGGTAGCACATGGTGGAAATTGATGGATGGGATGGTGGATAGCGGAAGGAATAATGATGCAGCCGTGGCGTGACTAATGTGAACAGAACTCGAAACTCTAAACGAACTAGACACTAAGACCAGCAACTCGACACGACGATGCAACCGATAATTCAACTATACAAGCCCTGAAAAGAAAATTGCGAAGGCTCAGACTAGCTTGGACAAAGGATGAACAGATCTAACTTTTTTTTTTGGCTTTTTCTTTGGACAATAGGTAAGAAAATAAATCTAATCTAGGGATAACTGGAAACTCTCACCGAGCAACCTGAAAACAGATACCACTTGATAGAGGCGGGGTGTCCCGATCTTTCGATGAGATGATAACTATCGATTGGGTGGAGACGACTTTGACGATCTGACTACAAACATGAACGACGTTGCGCCTTAGCAATCGCCAAACCAATCTCCTGAGGTTACTGACGATGCCGGAAGCACAATCAGCCTGACCACGAAGGTCTATTACTGCATGCAATCGAAGAACAAGCAAGAATATGATAAAGCAATCTAAATATTGCGAATATATATGAAGTGTTGATAAAAGTGGGGATCCGGAAGCGGTCTTGGTCTGGTTGTTGGACACAAACGAAGTACACGAAGTTGCAATGGCTAACTTTTAAATAAACAAATCCCCAGGAAAAAAGCTACTAGATGGATCTACTTATATAGGAGTAAGGGGTGGCGGCCAAGGAGGTGGGAGGATGTCCCAAGGCAGCCTAAAACTAATCCTAGGTCATACAAGGCTCATGGGCCCAAGTGGAGGTGATGCAACACCTTTGGACTTGTAGTTTGACTCGGATTCTGCTGCAGCGTCAGATTGTTTCATTGATAACTCAACGCTCTGGACGAATTTTAAGGTGAATCCAATTGGGTTAGAAAGAGCACGAAATCTACTTTCCAACAAAAAAAGAATCACCCAATTCGGAGTCCGTATGAAAAAGTTCTTGGCGTTTTGACTCAGGTATGTCTGTGCAGTCCGAATCTGAATCCAGAACGTGAGAGACTTGGACTCTATCATCTCTTGGCCCAAAAGTGATGTGAGAGGACTTTTTGAACAGCACCTAAACTTCTCTTTTACCCTTATCTTCATATGTGAATTGTACAAATGTCCCATACACCTGCAATTAGACATTGCACAAAAGTTTGTGAAGTATTTTTGTCGTGGATGACACAAATAAATTATTGCATAGTTTGCATTAGAAATCACCTCACAAATATACATGTATGCAATATTTTTGGTCATATCCAAGGTAGTCATGTCCTCATCATCCTCCCCTTCTTGAAAACAAAGCCGTCCTCGGCGTTGCTTAAGCTGAAATGTGGCTAACAAAAGAGACAAGGTGTACATGTTGTATATGTATATGTCATCCAGTTTTACTTCCCTTAGTTTTTGCATATATGACACATGTATACATGAGTAACCTTCATAGTTCATAAAATCTAAAGCCAAAATATTATCACAAGAAGTAGAAGGCATGAAAATATTGCAACTCAGTTTGCACATATAAGTGAAGCTCTTATTCATTTCAAAAGGTTGACAATGTTCATCATTAAACCATCCTAACATTGGTGAATAAACCTTAGTTGCATCAAATTTACATGCTACAACATGCTTAAATAAGCAAACATGCAATAATTCATTGGTCACAGAATCATCACCAAGATTAGAGGTCATATTAAAATGATTAAACATTGGTTCTTTTGCATTAACAGTTAATTCAATGGGTGCACTCAAAATTGTTGGTATTTCAGTTGTTTGATCACATGACGCATTCATGACAGTAACACAATTCTCTAAAAAAGGTGACGTGCCCAAATCAATAGGTAACTCAACACATGATGTATTCAAGCTAACTAGGCATGCATCATTCTCATGTGAAAGTGGAAAATATGTACCTTTGTCATTACCTCTTATGATCAACTCAGATGATGTAGGCACTCTCGGTGGTGATGTGTCACATGGTGGAGATGATGTAGTCATCACAACAACGGATCTGGTTGTCACAGTACGCCTAGTAGTTGAAGAAACATCTGTATCAACACTTGGAATGTGCACCGTGCGCTTGTTCTCCTTGTGGGCAACACGTCGTTTTATTTCCTGTTCAGCCTTGCAAGCAAGACGAAACAAATGGCCCATAGGATAACACTCTTCATGAATTAGTATCTCTTGAATATCACGGTTTAATCCTCCCCAAAATCTATCCATAAAATCTTCTTCACTTTCTTCTAAAAATGAGTGCAACGATGTAGTTTGTAAATCATCATAATATTTTGTTACCGTGTCAGTGCCTTCTTTTAAATGTTGTAATTTTTTAATCATGCCACGAGTATAATAAATATCAACGAATCTATCTCTCATGACAAGTTTTAAATCATCCCAAGTAGTAGGTATAAAATCAGGGTTTAACCAACAATATTCACTCCACCAAACTAAAGCAAAGCTACTGAAAGTACTAACCGCAGCTTGAAATTTTCCATGCTCATCAAAATTATGGGAAGCAAATATAGCATTTATTTCGTACTCCCATTCAATATATAAATCAGGCCTAAAACGACCAATAAATGGTGGCATGAAAACATTAACCTGATTATGTGCATTCTGATGTTGTTGCTTGTCTTGTGACGATTGTTGTATTTTCTTAGGTGGTGGCAAATCTCCCACGATTGATGAAGCCCAAGAAGTAACAACTTCGGAACCTGCCATAGTTAGTAGAAAACAAGAAACAAAATCCGGGAATAATGTTCCGATGAACTACTAGGATGTGGTGGTAAAACGCTCACAGTATAGCAAATATCAATATCTTACAAGTTCTTACCATGCAGCAGGTGGTGACAGGCAACCAGCGGTGTCAAATAACTCCGAAGATTGAGTAAAGCGATTGCCAGGGGAACGTACGTATACACGGTGTAGAAATATGTGGAGTTTGGAAGGCTTAAATATTTGGTAGCAAAAGATTAGCAATAATCAATTCAGAGATGCAATGTTGAATAAACGCTCAACGACGGTACTGTGCTGGTCTTAGGCTAGACCGGACTAGAGACGCGAGCCTAGAACACTAATGAGGTCACGGCGTAGCAAAACTAGCATCAATAAAGGATATGAAGTAACTCTGGACAATAAGATAAAAGTGAATACCACAATAGCAGTAAAGATAATGATGTGAAATAACTGCCAAGCAGGATATACCAACAACTTTCTCTCCAACTTTCCTCTGGAAAAGCTTTTGCCAATTTTCTGATAATTTTTCTCAAGAATGGCACTGACCCAAGCTTTCAAACGCAAAAAGAATCACTCAATTCCGAGTTGATATGAGGAGTCAAAAAAATTCTAAAACTGGCCTGAAAAACTGGAACAACCTGTGTTCGCGAACTTCGGAGGGCAAAAAGACCTATTTAGAAGCTGATTTTGAGGTGTCAAATATTGAATAAGCTTCTACAACTATTTACATGCGGCTCGTCGCTAGCTTTACTTTGTGTACTCACGGAGCCAAAACGGACTTCGTATGAGGAAGATATGCCTGTTTTACTGAACAGTGCACAAAACAGATTCCAATCCGAATTCAGCTACGAGATTGACTCTAGATAGATCCGAATTTTGTTTTTTTTTCTTCTCTCTTCTTTTTCCTCACACTTTTTCTTTCTCTCTTTTTTTCTCTGACTTTTTTTTCCTTTTTTTCTCTCTCTTTTTTGTTCTCTCTCCCTCTTTTCAAACAAACTAGATAAGATGCAGATTGGATCAAGCAAAGATGTGAACGACCTCAACTATGATTATGACAATGAACGGTGGGTAGCACATGGTGGAAATTGATGGATGGGATGGTGGATAGCGGAAGGAATAATGATGCAGCCGTGGCGTGACTAATGTGAACAGAACTCGAAACTCTAAACGAACTAGACACTAAGACCAGCAACTCGACACGACGATGTAACCGATAATTCAACTATACAAGCCCTGAAAAGAAAATTGCGAAGGCTCAGACTAGCTTGGAAAAAGGATGAACAGATCTAACTTTTTTTTTTGGCTTTTTCTTTGGACAATAGGTAAGAAAATAAATCTAATCTAGGGATAACTGGAAACTCTCACCGAGCAACCTGAAAACTGATACCACTTGATAGAGGCGGGGTGTCCCGATTTTTCGATGAGATGATAACTATCGATTGGGTGGAGACGACTTTGACGATCTGACTACAAACGTGAACGACATTGCGCCTTAGCAATCGCCAAACCAATCTCCTGAGGTTACTGACGATGCCGGAAGCACAATCAGCCTGACCACGAAGGTCTATTACTGCATGCAATCGAAGAACAAGCAAGAATATGATAAAGCAATCTAAATATTGCGAATATATATGAAGTGTTGATAAAAGTGGGGATCCGGAAGCGGTCTTGGTCTGGTCGTTGGACACAAACGAAGTACACGAAGTTGCAATGGCTAACTTTTAACTAAACAAATCCCCAGGAAAAAAGCTACTAGATGGATCTACTTATATAGGAGTAAGGGGTGGCGGCCAAGGAGGTGGGAGGATGTCCCAAGGCAGCCTAAAACTAACCCTAGGTCGTACAAGGGTCATGGGCCCAAGTGGAGGTGATGCAACACCTTTGGACTTGTAGTTTGACTCGGATTCTGCTGCAGCGTCAGATTGTTTCGTTGATAACTCAACGCTCTGGATGAATTTTAAGGTGAATCCAATTGGGTTGGAAAGAGCACGAAATCTACTTTCCAACAAAAAAAGAATCACCCAATTCAGAGTCCGTATGAAAAAGTTCTTGTCATTTTGAGTCAGGTATGTCTGTGCAGTCCGAATCTGAATCCAGAATGTGAGAGACTTGGACTCTATCTTCTCTTAGCCCAAAAGTGGCGTGAGAGGACTTTTTGAACAGCACCTAAACTTCTCTTTTTCCCTTATCTTCATATGTGAATTGTACAAATGTCCCATACACCTGCAATTAGACATGGCACAAAAGTTTGTGAAGTATTTTTGTCGTGGATGACACAAATAAATTATTGCATAGTTTGCATTAGAAATCACCTCACAAATATACATGTATGCAATATTTTTGGTCATATCCAAGGTAGTCATGTCCTCATCACTAAGTTGACAGGGACGCAAGATTTGTCAACTTAGTCAATATAAATGATTATAGCTGCAGTGACTACACGATGTCCATCCAATGGCCGTCGTGCTTCTTCAACCTCCCATCTTCTTGCTCCAACTGCCCAAACCATCGTCGACCATGCCGCCTGCTCCTACGTCCCTTGGCCGACTGTGCTGCCGCGCAGGCCTCATCGTCCCATCCTACTCCCATCGCTGGCCTTGCCATCCCTGTACTCACCCAGACCTCCTATTATTCTTTGGCGACGACAGCCTCACACTGCAGCCGAACCAGTAAACCCTCGTACTCCCCTCCGCGTGGGAAACAACTGCCAAGTCTTCCCCGGCTCCGAGTCATTCCCATCCTAGGCCTCGCCGTCGTCCACCACCTTGGTGCTCTCGGCGCGGCGTGGTCAATGTGGTTAAGGAACGACTTCCATCGGAAGAGGACTGTACATGGAGAGGCTGACAGCTGGGTCCATGGCCGCAGCAAGGAAGTGCCTCCTTATTACGTGCAAAATAATGATTCCTTCACCTAACAGCAGGGACCCACCGAAAGGGCCAACGTATTTTGCGAAAAAAATGTTTCCCCCCTGACAGATGGGACCCACCAGCTACATCTTCGAACGCAAAGAAGTGCATCCATATTACAGGAAAAAAAATGATTCTTCCCCCTGACATCTGCGACCCACCAGCTATATCTTCGCATGCAAGGAAGTGCCTCCTTATCCTCCCTGACAGCTGGGATCCACCCGGTCGAATGCTACTTCTTGAGCTTGCGTTGGTTTTTCCCTTGAAGAGGAAAGGGTGATGCAGCAAAGTAAGGATAAATATTTCCCTCAGTTAGATAACCAAGGTATCAATCCAGTAGGAGGTACAAGCAAGTCTCCAATCTATGCACCTGCACAAATAATCAAACACTTGCACCCAACGCGATAAAGGGGTTGTCAATCCCTTCACGGTCAATTGCAAAGGTGAGATCTGATAGAGATAGGTATAAAAGATTGCTAGAACGTGAAACAAAATAAAAGTAAATAAATTGCAGCAAGGTATTTTTGGTATATAGATCTCAAAATATATGATGGAAAATAGACCCGGGGGCCATAGGTTTCACTAGAGGCTTCTCTCTTGAAGGCAAATAATATGGTGGGTGAACAAATTACTGTCGAGCAATTGATAGAAAAGCGCAAAGTTATGACGATATCCAAGGAAATGATTATGCATATAGGCATCACGTCCGTGTCAAGTAGATCGAAACGATTCTGCATGTACTACTATTACTCCACACATCGACTGTTATCCAGCATGCATCTAGAGTATTAAGTTCATAAAGAAAGGAGTAACGCCTTAAGTAAGATGACATGATGTAGAGGGATAAAATCAAGCAATATGATGACAACCCCATCTTTTTATCCTTGATGGCAACAATACAATACGTGCCTCGCTACCCCTACTATGTCACTGGGTGAGGACACCGCAAGATTGAACCCAAAACTAAGCAGCTCTCCCATTGCAAGAAATACCAATCTAGTTTGCCAAACCAAGCCGATAATTCGAAGAGAAATACAAAGATATCAAATCATGCATATAAGAATTCAGAGAAGATTCAAATAATATTCATAGATAATCTGATCATAAATCCACAATTCATCGGTTCTCGACAAACACACCGCAAAAGAATATTACATCGGATAGAACTCCAAGAACATCAAGGAGAACATGGTATTGAAGATCATAGAGAGAGAAGAAGTCATCTAGCTACTAGCTATGGACCCGTAGGTCTGAGGTAAACTACTCACGCTTCATTGGAAGGGCAATAGGGTTGATGTAGATGCCCTCCGTGATCGAATCCCCCTCCAGCAGATCACCGAAAAAGGCCCCAAGATGGGATCTCACGGGAACAGAAGGTTGCGGGGGCGGAAAAGTATTTTCGTGGATCATTCTGTTGATAATGGAATATTTTAGGATTTATAGAGCTGAGAGGGAGGTCGGTGGACTCCCGAGGGGTCCACAAGCCAGGGGACGCGCCCTGAGGGCTTGTGGTGCGCTCGGGACTCTTCTGACTTCATCTCCAAGTTTCGTGGATGTCTTCTGGTCCAAGAAAAATCATCGTAAAGTTTAATTCCATTTGGACTCCGTTTGATATTCCTTTTCTGTAAAACTCATAAACAAGGAAAAAACAAAAACTGGCACTGGGCTCTGGGTTAATATGTGAGTCCCAAAAATAATACAAAATAGCATATTAATGCATATAAAACATCCAAAACAGATAATATAATAGCATGGAACAATCAAAAATTATAGATACATTGGAGACGTATCAAGCATCCCCAAGCTTAATTCCTGCTCGTCCTTGAGTAGGTAAATGATAAAAACAGAATTTTTGATGTGGAATGCTACCTAACATATTTATCCATGTAATTTTCTTTATTGTGGCATGAATATTCAGATCCATAAGATTCAAAACAAAAGTTTAATATTGACATAAAAACAATAATACTTCAAGCATACTAATAAAGCAATCATGTTTTCTCAAAATAACATGGCCAAAGAAAGTTATCCCTACAAAATCATATAGTCTGGCTATGCTCCGTCTTCATCACAAAAGTATTAAATCATGCACAACCCCGATGACAAGCCAAGCAATTGTTTCATACTTTTGATGTTCTCAAACTTTTTCAACTTTCACGCAATACATGAGCGTGAGCCATGGATATAGCACTATAGGTGGAATAGAATATGGTGGTTGTGGAGAAGACAAAAAGAAGGAGATAGTCTCACATCAACTAGGCGTATCAACAGGCTATGGAGATGCCCATCAATAGATATCAATGTGAGTGAGTAGGGATTGCCATGCAACGGATGCACTAGAGCTATAAGTGTAAGAAAGCTCAAAAAGAAACTAAGTGGGTGTGCATCCAACTCGCTTGCTCACGAAGACCTAGGGAAATTTGAGGAAGCCCATCATTGGAATATACAAGCCAAGTTCTATAATGAAAATTTCCCACTAGTATATGAAAGTGACAAAATAGGAGACTCTCTCTCTGAAGCACAAGTGTGGGAAAAGGATAGTAACATCGTCCCTTCTCTCTTTTCTCTCATTTTTTTGTTGGGCTCTTTGGCCTCTTTTTTCCCATTTTTTCTTTCCTATTTTTTTTTTGTCCGGAGTCTCATCCCTACTTGTGGGGGAATCATAGTCTCCATCATCCTTTTCTCACATGGGACAATGCTCTAATAATGATGATCATCACACTTTTATTTACTTACAACTCAAGAATTACAACTCGATACTTAGAACAAAAATATGACTCTATATGAATGCCTCCAGCGGTGTACCGGGATGTGCAATGACTCAAGAGTGACATGTATTAAAAAAATATGAATGGTGGCTTCGCCACAAATACTATGTCAACTACATGATCATGCAAAGCAATATGACAATGATGAAGCGTGTCATAATAAACGGAATGGTGGAAGTTGCATGGCAATATATCTCGGAATGGAGATGGAAATGCCATAATAGGTAGGTATGGTGGCTGTTTTGAGGAAGGGTATATGGTGGGTGTAGTGCACCGGCGAAAGTTGCGCGGTACTAGAGAGGCTAGCAATGGTGGAAGGGTGAGAGTGCTTATAATCCATGGACTCAACATTAGTCATAAAGAACTCACATACTTATTGCAAAAGTCTATTAGCTATCCAAACAAAGTACTACACGCATGCTCCTCGGGGGATAGATTGGTAGGAAAAGACCATCGCTCGTCCCAGAACGCCACTCATAAGGAAGACAATCAATAAATAAATCATGCTCCGACTTCATCACATAACGGTTCACCATACGTGCATGCTACGGGAAGCACAAACTTTAACACAAGTATTTCTACCAATCCACAATTACTCACTAGCATGACTCTAATATCACCATCTTTATATCTCAAAACAATCATAAGGAATCAAACTTCACATAGTATTCAATGCACTTTATATGAAAGTTTTTATTATATCCCTCTTGGATGCCCATCATATTAGGACTAAATTCATAACCTAAGCAAATTACCATGCTGTTTAGAGACTCTCAAAATAATATAAGTGAAGCAAGAGAGCTCAACAATTTCTATAAAATAAAATCACCGCCGTGCTCTAAAAAGATATAAGTGAAGCGCTAGAGCATATTGCCTATCTCAAAAGATATAAGTGAAGCACATAGAGTATTCTAATAAATCACGATTCATGCGTGTCCCTCTCAAAATGTGTGTACAGCAAGGATGATTGTGGTAAACTTAAAAGAAAATACTCATATCATACAAGACGCTCCCAGCAAAACACATATCATGTGGTGAATAAAAATATAGCCTCAAGTAAATTTACCGATGGATTGAAGATGAAAGAGGGGATGCCTTCCGGGGCATCCCCAAGCTTAGTCTCTTGGTTGTCCTTGAATATTGACTTGGTGTGCCTTGGGCATACCCAAGCTTAGGCTCTTGCCACTCCTTATTCCATAGTCCATCAAATCTTTACCCAAAACTTGAAAACTTCACAACACAAAACTCAACAGAAAACTCATGAGATCCGTTAGTATAAGAAAATAAATCACCACTTTTTGGTACTGTTGTGAACTCATTCTTTATTTATATTGGTGTAATATCTACTGTATTCCAACTTCTCCATGGTTCATACCCCCGATACTACCCATAGATTCATCAAAATAAGCAAACAACACATAGAAAACAGAGTCTGTCAAAAACAGAACAGTCTGCGAAGATCTGAATTGTTCTAATACTTATGTAACTCCAACAATTCTGGAAAATTAGTACAACATAGGCAATTTGTATATAAATCTTATGTAAAAAATTCAGTGTTTTTCCACGCAGCAGTGAATTTCAATAATTCTGTTACTGGACGCAAAAGTTTCTGTTTTTCAGCAAGATCAAATCAACTATCACCGTAAGCCATCCCAAAGGTCTTACTTGGCTCAAACACTAAATTAAACACCAAAACTCATCTAACCAGAGGCTAGATGATAAATTTATTCATAAAACAGAAAATAAAAATATTGGGTTGTCTCCCAACAAGCGCTTTTCTTTAAAGACTTTTAGCTAGGCATTGATAATTTTAATGATACTCACATGAAAGACAAGAATTGAAGCACCAAGAGAGCATCATAAAGCACGTGAAAAACACATCTAAGTCTAACATAGTTCCTATGCATAGGCATCTTATAGGCAAAGAAATTATCAAGGCAAGCAAATCCTAGCATATGCAAAGAAGAAGAAAGAAATAATAGCAAACTCAACATAACGAGAAGTAATGTAGTAACATGAAGATTTCCACAACCATATTTTCTTCTCTCATAATAATTACAAATAGGATCATAATCAAATTCAACAATATAGCTATCACATAAAATTTTCTCTTTATAATCCTCATGCATGCAAAGTTGACATTCTTTCAAAATAGTGGGATCATTAATTCCTAAAGTTGACACTCTTCCAAACCCACTTTCAATATTATAGCAAACATATTCATCATGAGGCTTAAATAAATTTTCAAGATCATAAGAAGCATTATCACCCCAATCATGATCATTGCAATAAGTAGAGGACATAGCAAAACTAGCATCCCCAAGCTTGGGGTTTTGCATATTATTAGCACAATTGACACTAATACAATTTATAATAACATCATTGCAATCATGCTTTTCATTCAAAGAGCTATCATGAATCACTTCATAAATTTCATCACAATTTTCAGATTCATGAATTTCAAGCAAAACTTCATAAAGATAATCTAGTGCACTCAACTCACTAGCAATTGGTTCATCATAATTGGATCCTTTAAAAAGATTAGCAAGTGGATGAAGATCCACAAGCTCATTTCTTTCTGATTTTCAGTAAATACACAATTATACCAAGCGAACGAGCAAACAAAACAAGTAAGACATAAAGGAAAACAAAAAGACGAACGGAAGAAGGGCGAATAAAAAGGCAAATCTTTTTGTATTTTTCTGAAAACGTTTTAGAAGTGGGGGAGAGGAAAACGAGAGGCAAATGGCAAGTAATGTAATGCAAGAGATGAGAGTTTATGGTGGGTACTTGGTAGGCTTGATGTAGACCTCCCCGGCAATGGCGCCAGAAATTCTTCCTACTACTTCTTGAGCTTGCGTTGGTTTTTCCCTTGAAGAGGAATGGGTGATGCAGCAAAGTAGAGATAAGTATTTCCCTGAGTTAGAGAACCAAGGTATCAATCCAGTAGGAGGTACAAGCAAGTCTCCAATCTATGCACCTGCACAAACAATCAAACACTTGCACCCAACACAACAAAGGGGTTGTGAATCCCTTCACGGTCAATTGCAAAGGTGAGATCTGATAGAGATAGGTATAAAAGATTGCTAGAACGTGAAACAAAATAAAAGTAAATAAATTGCAGCAAGGTATTTTTGGTATATAGATATGAAAATATATGATGGAAAATAGACCCGGGGGCCATAGGTTTCACTAGAGGCTTCTCTCTTGAAGGCAAATAATACGGTGGGTGAACAAATTACTGTCGAGCAATTGATAGAAAAGCGCAAAGTTATGACGATATCCAAGGCAGTGATTATGCATATAGGCATCACGTCCATGTCAAGTAGACCGAAACAATTCTGCATCTACTACTATTACTCCACACATCGATCGCTATCCAGCATGCATCTAGAGTATTAAGTTCGTAAAGAACGGAGTAACGCCTTAAGTAATATGACATGATGTAAAGGGATAAACTCAAGCAATATGATGAAAAACTCATCTTTTTATCCTTGATGGCAACAATACAATACGTGCCTCGCTACCCCTACTGTGTCACTGGGTGAGGACACCACAAGATTGAACCCAAAACTAAGCACCTCTCCCATTGCAAGAAATACCAATCTAGTTGGCCAAACCAAACCGATAATTCGAAGAGAAATACAAAGATATAAAATAATGCATATAAGAATTCAGAGAAGATTCAAATAATATTCATCGATAATCTGATCATAAATCCACAATTCATCGTATCTCGACAAACACACCGCTAAAGAATATTACATCAGATAGAACTCCAAGAACATCGAGGAGACACATGGTATTGAAGATCATAGAGAGAGAAGAAGCCATCTAGCTACTAGCTATGGACCCGTAGGTCTAAGGTAAACTACTCATGCTTCATCGGAAGGGCAATAGGGTTGATGTAGATGCCCTCCGTGATCAAATCCCCCTCCGACAGATCGCCGAAAAAGGCCCCAAGATGGGATCTCATGGGAACAGAAGGTTGCGGCGGCGGAAAAGTATTTTCGTGGATCCTTCTATTGATAACGGAATATTTGAAGATATATAGAGCTGAGAGGGAGGTCGGTGGACACTCGAGGGGTCCACAAGCTAGGGGGCGCCCCCCCTAGGGCGCGCCCTGAGGGCTTGTGGTGCCCTCGGGACTCTTCTGACTTCATCTCCAAGTTCCGTGGAGGTCTTCTGGTCAAAGAAAAATCATCATAAAGTTTTATTCCGTTTGGACTCCGTTTGATATTCCTTTTCTGTAGAACTCAAAAACAAGGAAAAAACAGAAACTTGCACTGGGCTCTGGGTTAATAAGTTAGACCCAAAAATAATATAAAATAGCTTATTAATGCATATAAAACATCCCAAACAGATAATATAATAGCATGGAACAATAAAAAATTATAGATAAGTTGGAGACGTATCATCGAACCGTACGTAGGGTTGTCTGTCTGGTAGCGAACATGTACGTACATACTGGTCGATCGGTCTCTCTGCAGCGATGAATCATGTCCGAGTAAAGAGCGGCACGTGTCGTAGTAGAGGCATAGACGTAGCATGTCACGCAGTACCGTCTATATATATCGTGTACACGTACGTATAGCCAGGCTGCAAGAAAGTAAATATGGCTACGTACGTACATACGGGCGGGGTCTCTAACGCGTACAGCGACGGCGTCCTATTCATCGGCAGCCAAACGGCTGGTCAGAACGGAGGAAATAGTGTCGTGTTCATCAGGGGGTAACGGAATGCGTCGTGTTCATCGGGAGCCAACCGGCTTGGACGGAACAACTGAAACGGGGTCTGGCGTACCGCAGTACAGAGGAAACGGCTTTCTGTTCGATCGGCTACGGTCTAAACGGGATCCTGTTGATCAGGAGGGGTGTGGCGTACCGCAAAACGGAGGAAACGGACTTGTGTTGGAGCGCCTACGGTCGAAACAGCGTCCTGTTCATCAGGAGGGGTGTGGCGTACCGCAAAACGGGACTCCACGGGCTACTGTTCATCCACCTTCTACTGCCTCGCTCTAGCCTCCTCGGGCTACTGTTCATCCACCATCGACTTCCTCCAGCCTCCACCTGCTACTGTTCATCCACCGTCGACTTCCTCCAGCCACCGCCAGCTACTGTTCGTCCACGGGCTACATGTCATCCAGCCTCCACCAGCTACTGTTCAACCAGCCCTCCATGGAGTCATGTTCATCGACCCCCAACTGGCTCGGGTGTGGCGGCTTCCCCGATCGGGGTGCTGTTCATCTAGAGGCAACGGCCTACTACTACCATGGGGTCCTATTCAAACAACCCCCAACAACGGCCACTGTTCATCAAGAGGCAGCTGGTTCGATCGGCTTCAGTTAGCAGCAGTAGCGAAGGAATCGCTCGGGTTTAGTTAACTGCCAAGGGATCGATCGCTCGGGTTCGGTAACGTAGCTAGTGCAATTGCTCGGGTTCAGTAAGCGAACGCCTCGCTCGGGTTAAGTTAGAGCCCAACGCCTGGCACACACGCGCGTATATGTAAGAGAGAAACATGCAAACCTCCGTGCATCGCTCGGCCGCGACCACCCACCGTAACTGGAAACTCCCCGAAATTTTCCTCGCCCTCGCTTCTACCATAATTTTTTCCGTCATGGACGGCCCAAACAATGTCATGCAGGTGCGTCCCTGGCCCGCCCAGGACGAACAGCCCATTTTCTGTCATGATACATGGTTTTGTCACAATTATCGTCATAGAAGTGTCATAAGCATGATAGAAAAAAAATCCGTTCGGGCCAAAATGTCACAGATGTGTCTTTTTTTGTAGTGCAAGCATCCGCCAGCCGCTAGCACTCCACCTCATCAAGCAGCTAGTCACTAATCGTTGAGGTGTCGAGCCCGCAGGTGGTTTGGTGGATCTTGTCGGGCATGTGGCAGCATGCTGGAAGAAAGATTACCTTTAATGCCACCCGTCCTTTGGGCATGTCAAGCTAATAAGAGGCGGTTGGGCAAGCGGTGCAACAACCTTGCCGGGGCTCCTCCTCCACGTGACACCTAACAGAGCATTAAATGTTTTTGTCCTAGTCCGGCAAAGTTAGGTATGATAGCATTGTTCGCTGTCTAATCGACATGTAATTACCATCTTGCCACTGTGGTTTCCCCTTAAGCTATAAAAGGAGGGCCAGGGTAACTCTTACAAGGATCGACCCTTTGCATAACTACACGCGTAGCTGCTCCCTCTCACACCATACCAGGGTAGCGCCCCTTGTACTTGTGTTCAACACATACACCCAATATAGCAAGTAGGAGTAGGGTTTTACAAATCTCGGTGGCCTGAACCTGGGTAAAGATCCCTGTGTCCTCCCTTGGTATTGCTCTTTGCATCTTGTGCATCTCCCTAGCTGAACCACAAGGGGCTTTATGGCCCCATAGATGGTCGTCCACACTGACATAGGGAATGTCAGCCAAGCGTCCACCATGCAGGGCATGCACAGGTAGCATGTCGGGATGCAGGGGCGTTGAACAGAGCCCTGCTGGGAGGAGATGATGGCTCCGGGGAGTACAAAATCATTAAAGAGAGATAGGCCATGGCAGTCGAGATTAATAGGCGCGGCATGCCATAGAGGGCACCACCGAGATGCGAGGACTTGGGTGCGGCAGCCATCCTTGGTGGGGAGAAGGGAGATGCTCTCCCCAAGGATGCAGTCTACCTGAGATTCTTCGGGTTCCTCGGATCCAAGGGGGTGGCCCTCGTCACTTCTCCCTAAATTTCGGGGTTCGGGATCTATAACAGGAGTTCCCACTGGTAGGAGCCTCATCTTCTTGGCACTGGGGCCAGCCGACTCCATTTTCCTTGCAGGTGTCGCGTCGAGCTCATGAATTTCATCGGAGTAATGAATGACGAGCCGAGTTGTAGTGCGAGTGAAGAAGAAGAGGACTTGGAGTTTTCTGTAGCAGTGAGTAAGAAAGGGAGTTGGGGTTTTCTATAGGAGCGAGATGAGGAATTTGGGGGTAAAACCGAAGGGGGAGACGAATGGAGCAAGCTGCCGTGACATGGGAGGGAGGAGGAAGAAGAGCACCTGAGTTTTTTGGGGGCGGTATGGTGGGGAGTGCCTCTCATTAAGGAAATATGGGCTTTTGAATTGATTTTATTAATGAGGGTGGATGGGCTCTTTTGTCTTGGGCCCAGAAAAACAATTACTACCAGTACAGTGAAGACACTCAACTACTACCTAGAAAAACAATTACTACTAGTGCAGTGGAGATACGACCGCTTCTGGCTCCTCCTCGGTCATCGAAACGGCTCCCGCTACTGAATGTCGTTTTACTTTGGATCACCGACATGTGGGACATGCAGCACATGGGCCCATATGGCATCCACCAAATGAGAAGGCGGTATGTAGGTGAGAGTCACCCGGTCGTAGCGTGGCAGTAATGAGCCGTCATATCACAAAACTCTACCTCCCCGAAGTATGTTGGATGGAGGAGGCAACCATCATTTCACTCTTCTCTGAATCCGCTTCTCCCTCATCTTCTTCAAGAAAGCCACCACTCGCTTCTATCAATGTTCTTCTCTCCCAACGAAGGGAAGGTGAGCGCATCTGTGATGTTGGTATATTTTCTTTCCAAAAGTATATTTTCCAAAGCAGTAATCGATCCTCACTCCCTTTTTTGTTTCATTGTCATTGCAATTGTGTTTTCCTTTGGATTGTCTTCTATTTGTCTGTTTCATGATGGATCATGGAGAATCGGGTAAAGATCTGCCAATGTTGGAGCAGACGCGGGAGGCTAATCCCCAGGAGACAAAGAGATCCAAGAAGATGAAGGCCACCACCGAGCCGAACACAGATAAGCTCATGGCCACTACTGAGATTGTCAGTACAACAAAAACATATGTTTGTTGCCTGGACTAATACACATGCGTGTTGGCATCGCATGGTTACACCAGCATACAAAGCAAGGCTAAGCCAGCGAGGCAGCTCTTTGTGAGATCAAAGAGCGGATCAAGAAGACCAAGACAAACAAGACAGTAGAGCGTCACCTTAGAAAGGCCTCCCCTACCGGGCAGGAGAGCCTGCCGGGTCGAGGCTGCCCCGAGGACAAGTCCAAGATATCCCCGGCAGGCTTGCCGGGTCCGCCAAAGGAAAATCTCCCTGCCAAGGTGCCACCGCTCCACTGCTCCACTGCACCACAACGCAAATCAGTTATCAGTGCGGTGTCGAGCCCCCAAGTGATTAAGTGGCTTCCACTAAACATGTGGCAGCCATTTGGAAGACATATTACCCCCATATGACACCCGTCCAGAGGCGTATCAAGCAGATAAACAAGCTATAATTAAGTGGCACGGCAGGCTTGCCGGGCTTCATCCTCAGCATGACACCTAGCAGTGCATTTAATGCACTTTTTCCTAACTGCCAGAGTTAGGTATGATAGCGCTGTTAGCTATCTAATCATTAGATAAAGACTACTTTGCCACTGTGGTCACCCCTTAAGCTATGAAAGGAGGTCCAAGGTTAACTAGCAAAGGATTCGGACCCTTACACACTTGTACGCGCGTAGCCGCTCTCCCCGAGGCCACCTTGACTGGCTTGAGCGCTGCGTGTTCATCGTGTTCCTCCATCCAACCCACCAAAGAAGGAGTAGGGTTTTACGCCTCACGGCGGATCGAACCTGGCTAAAAACCACCAACGTCACCACCGTCGTGTTGTTTCATGGCCTCCGCTCTTTATGCAACGTGATATTCCCCCTTGCCAAACCACAAGGGGGCAGATGGCCCCATAGGTGATCGTGTTCCACCATGACATCTTTGGCGCGCCAAGTAGGGGGAAGGCGCTTGTGCGAACCTAAGGTTGTGAACAGCGCGTCCATCATCATCATCTTCATCGATGGCGCCCAAGAAGAAGCCCGGTGCTACAACTCATCCTTCCACTTTGATGGCCCCCTCGCACGCGGCCCCTGACGCCGTAGGCACTGCAGCAGCATTAGGTGAGGCGGGTGTCGTAGGTGACAAGACCAGCGTAGGTGGCACAGTCGTTGTGTCCCCTGCGGTCGAAGCTGGAGCAGGAGACGCCGGGGGAGGGCGACATCCACAACATCCCGACGGCCATGACCCGCAAGGTGCGGGTGGAGAGAATGTTCAATCTCCACCACCCTCCCGCACTAGCGGGGGCAGCCACAGCAACAACGCCCGCTCTGGTGCGAGTCGTGACCCTCTAGTTGCGCCTGCCACGGGCGCGGCTATTGGGCGCGCACCTTGCCCGGAGCGGGGCAAGCAGGACGAAGCACCAAACGGGGTTGCCGATCCCCGAGCGTAGCCCACTCATCTCCAAACTGCCTTGGCGGCCTGTTCGCGGCAGCATGAACGTGACGCTGCCCCTGGTGGTCCTACCTGGAGTCGAGTGACGTTGCGGTCTGCCTCATCATCTATGCCGAGCATGGCTACGGAAGCCATGGCGCGGGCCCAACTTCTACTGAGATTCCCGCCGGCGGCTGATCAAACGGATGAATGGGGAGCCACCATCCAGAGTTTGATCGGCTTCGCTGAAGCTTGAAGATCGCAGCATGCAGAACCATCGCGGCGCCCGCGAACAGCAGCAGCAGCCCGAGCTGATGGCCGCGTTCATAACTCCATGTGGCACGTACTGCTTTGTACGCATGCCTTTCAGGTTAAAGAGCGCTGGATCCACTTTTGCAAGGGCAGTATAGATTGGTTTCGAACCACAGCTGCACAGAAACATAGAAGCTTATATGATTGATATAGTAGTCAAGACCAGAGACAAATCAACACTCATTCAAGATTTGGAAGAGACCTTTGCAAACTTGTGCAGGATCAACTTGAAGTTGAACCCTGAGAAGTGTGTGTTTGGTGTTCCCTCCGGCAAGCTACTTGGCTTCTTTGTGTGTCACCGAGGGATAGATGCCAACCCTGACAAGATCAGAGCGATCGAGCAGATACAAGCACAGAAGACTGTCAAGGATGTGAGGCGCTTAACTGGATGCGTTGCCATGCTAAGTAGGTTCATTTCCAAGTTTGCCGAATGTGCCTTGCCAAAATTTTGAAGAAGGCAGGTCTGATGAAGTGGACCCCGGAGGCAGAAGCAGCGCTGCGGCACCTAAAAGCCTATCTTTCCTCTGCTCCCACCTTAGTCGCTCCTAAACCACAAGAACCATTGCTGCTGTACTTGGCGGCAATGAACCAAGTGGTTAGTGTAGCATTGGTGGTGTAGCGGGAAGTAGATGAGGAAGCAGCTGCCGCAATTGTCCCCTCCGGAGGTGAAACTGAGCCAGTCACGGCAGGGTTGGACACAAGTCAAAGGGAAGCAGAACAAGTCAGCGAAGGCGATCCCAAGACCGTGGCAAAGAAGAAAGTGGTGCAACGACCAGTGTACTTTATCAGCTCCCTGTTACAGGGGGCTAGGTCAAGGTACTCTAGAGTGCAAAAGCTAATCTTCGGCCTCATCATGGCCTCGAGGAAACTGCGTCACTACTTCCAAGCTCATGAGATCACGGTTGTCACCCGTTTCCCACTGCAGCGTATACTGAGGAACCCTGAAGCTACCGGCAGGATTGTTGAATGGGCACTAGAGCTGTCAAGTTTTGGCTTGAAGTACCAAAGTACCTCAACCATTTAGAGTAGAGCGTTGGCAGAGTTCATTGCAGAATGGACACCTACTCCAGATGAGGAAATACCAGAGACAGTTATCCCCAGCAAAGAAGCGCCTCAGGAGTGGATCATGTACTTTGATGGAGCTTTCTCGTTACAGGGCACCGGAGCTGGCGTGCTTCTTGTTGCACCCACTGGAGAGCATCTCAAATATGTAGTTCAAATGCACTTTCCCCGGGAAAAGGCCACCAACAACACTGCTGAGTATGAGGGGCTCCTTGCCGGGCTCAGGATCGTGGTGGAGTTGGGAATCAAGAAGTTGATCATCCGTGGAGACTCGCAGCTTGTGGTGAGACAAGTTAACAAGGATTACCAGAGTCCGTTGGTGGAGGCGTATGTAGAGGAAGTGAGAAAGTTGGAGGAGCACTTTGATGGATTACAAACAGAGCACGTGCCACGTGCGGAATACAACATTGCTGATCATTTATCAAAGTGCGCGGCCCAAATGCTCCCTGTGGAACCAGGAACTTTTGTCCTCCACCTGACTCAACCATCAGTGTCCCCTTCAACGATGGCCAGAAAAAGGAGAAAGTTGGACTCCGGCAAGTATCTCTTGGCAGGGCTTCCCAAAGCCGCTGGTAGAGAGGCTGCCGGGAACAACCCTGCTTCGGTTGGTGAATAGCACACTCCCGCGGAACCACAAGTTCTTGCGGTCGAGGTGAGCGCTCCCACGAACGAGGAGGTGCCATTAGTCCTTGTTGTCGAGCCTCAGGCTCCAACTTGGCCGCAGCACATAGTCCATTTTCTTCAAACAGGAGAACTTCCCGAAGAACAGGAAGAAGCTGAAAGAGTAGCCCGGCGGTCTAGTATGTATCAGTTTGTCGATGACACACTATACAGAAAAAGGCCTAATGGTGTGAAATTGAAGTGCATTTACCGGGAAGATGGGCAGAAGCTGCTAGCAAAGATACATGGGGGTATGTGCGGCTCTCGTATTGGATCAAGAGCCCTAGTTGGAAAAGCATTTCGGCAGGGTTTCTACTGGCCCACAGCCCTCCAGGATGGAACTGAGCTAGGCACCAAATGTGAAGCCTGCCAGTTCCATTCCAAGAACATCCATCCGCTAGCTCAAGCTCTCCAGACAATTCCTTTATCCTGGCCATTTTCGGTCTGGGGGCTCGACATCTTGGGCCCCTTCCCCCGTGCTACCAGGGGCTTTGAATTCTTGTACGTTGCAATCGACAAGTTTACAAAGTGGCTGGAAGTGGAGCCAGTGAGGAAGGTAACCATACAATCAGCTATCAAGTTCTTGAAGGGATTGGTGTGCCGTTTTGGAGTACCCGCCAGAGTGATCACCGATAATGGCAACTAATTCACAAGCCGCGCCTTCATGCAATATGTCCAAACCCTCGGAAGCAAGGTCTCCTTTGCCTCTGTTGCTCATCCCCGGAGCAATGGACAAGCTGATGGGATGAACGCTGAAGTGCTGCATGGGCTCAAGATGAGAAATTTTGATAAGCTGCCGAAGTGCGGCAGACGCTGGATCGACTAGCTGCTGGTGGTTCTTTGGTCCCTCCGTACGACACCGAATCGAGCCACCGGCTAGACTCCCTTCTCCCTAGTCTATGGGGCAGAAGCAGTGCTCCACACGGAACTCATATACGGGTCACCTTGAGTACTTTCCTATGATGAAGTAGAGCAAGAGCAGCTCCGGCATGACAATGCCGTGCTCCTAGAGGAAGATCATCTCCGGGCCGCTGTGTGTGCTGCATGCTACCAGCAAGCCTTGCGCCGCTATCATAGCCGCAGGATTCTTGCCCAGAGCCTTGAGGAAGGCAACCTTGTCCTTAGGCGTGTTCAATCCGCCAAGGGTTCCAACAAGTTCATGCCAAAGTGGGAAGGCCCTTATCGGGTAGTACGAGTCACTAGACCTGGCGCAGTCCGTCTGGAGACCGAAGATGGCATTAAGGTGCAAAACTCATGGAATATTGAGCATCTTTGCAAGTTCTACCTATAAGCCGCGGTTGTCGAGCTCAGCCCCGGCAACCACCTTTTGTACAAGCCTTGCCGATGCGCATGTTACCCTTTCTACAAAGCCAGGCGCAGACCTTGTGCAAAGATAATAAAATGAAGCGCTGGCGCCTAAAACTTGCATGCATGTTTATTTTAGCATGATTCTGCCATGGTCATTTAAGAGAGGGTCATATGCTATTGTTTTCCCCCTGCACTAACCACAGGGCCCCTGTCATGGATAAATTCCCATGAAGGAGAAGAGAGAACATGTTTACATATCGGCCCCCGCCAACCCAAAGCAGATAAGTTCCCTTTAAGGCATCCATAGTGTACCTCTGTGAGGAAAAATTGTGCATAGAAAAACCTTGTTACCCTCAAACATTTGTGCTCCCATCTTTTGATTTGAAGATTACTTCAGTCAAAATATGTTGCAGTGACATTTGGGAAAAGGGTTGGCAAGGGGCCAGTTCTCTTCCACGCTTCCAGGCTCGCCGGGCCGAGCCTCACGGCAGAAGTGGAAGGGGCCGGCAAGATATCTTGCCGGAAAACCTCGTTTACTTGAAATTATAAAGGAAGCCATTCCTCTGCATGGGTATGATACATGCATAAGTGCCCGGCAAGCATGTCTTTTTTCATTAATATGCGGATAAACAAGTACAAACCTTATAGAGTACAAATATGGATGGAAAAGATAAGACTAAAGTTTGGCAAGTGCCTAAATGTTTTAGATTGAAAAAAGATAAGTGCCCCTAATGCCTTTCTTGTCCCTCTCCCCCTAGGAGCTACAGTGGGAGGTGAAGATGGCAAATGGAGTGCTTGGGCAGAAGCCCAGCCTGACCACGTCAGGGCCCGCGGGACAAAGTCTGACAAGATCGAGAGGGGTGGGGGCCAAGACGACGAACGGAGAGAGCGGCTAGGCGATGCCCTGGTCACCATCTCCAGGACCAGCGGAATGTGGCAGGAGGGTTCCCGACCGGGAAGATGAAGCCAGAGTCCACGGGGAAGCCTGCGGGCATCCAGCTGCAGGAGGAGGAGGCATCCACACCCAACACCCCGACAAATTGCTCTCTCGGGGGAAGAAGACCCAGGTGCAGATGATGGTGCTGCCGGCGCCTTGCTGACGGTGACGGTGGGGCTGACGCTCAGCTGGAGTCCGAGCCATCGTCCTCCCGCTCGGTGCCGTCGTCATCACCGTCACTGTCCACTTCATCGCTGTCGCTCGAGGAGGAGCTTCTGTCATCAGTCGAGCTCTCCGTGTAGCACCCTAAGCGAGCACCCGAACGGCCGAAGACCTTGATGGAGAGCAGGTTGGCCTCCATTAACTTAAAATGGAGAACGTGCCCAGCAGCCAAGCTGTTGGCACGAGCAAAGGTTTTCCAGCCATGCCAGAGAAGCATGACATGAGGCTCGGGGAACTCTACGTTCGCTCGCATGCTGCCGTTACAGCAGCCCCTCTTATGCAGCCTCAATCCTCGCGGCTGCTCTACCTCCATCACTCTTGCGAAGGGAGTAGGAAGACGAAGGTGGCTGTGCTGAGGCCCGCGCAGCTTGACGATGAACTCCAGTGGCTGGTGCCTGACGTGGCCTTCATTTGGGGCGAGGGGGGCTGGAGGAGGGGCGATCAGGGCACCGCCACGACCTCCTCGGCCCCGAGCGCCGCGGCGGCTGCGCCCATGTCCTGCAACACCACCTTGTGTGCTGGATTCTGCCCCTGCTTCCACAACAAGGGGAGGGAGGCGCTGCCGAGAGGAGACCCTCGTCGCCACCGCTGGAGAACGACCACGTCCTCTTCCCCTTACCATAGTGGAAGAAAGATACCAAAGGAAGAAGGAGGAGATGTGTGTGAGTGGGCACCTCGTCCATGCCTCCCCTTTTATAGGGGGACGTGGCCGGGGGCTGGCTCCTCACCCAGGAGGCAACCGCCCCTCTCCACCAATCCTGCCCCTCTATGTCACTGACGGCGTCCAGAATCAACGACTGCTGTCCTGCGCCTATCCACGGCGCCTAGCTTTCTGTCATGGCACTCATTCCCGTGCCCTATGCTTCCGCCACCAACCCTGCGCAATGCATGCAGTGTACGTGGCGGAGGTAGGCGTAGTGGGTGAGTAAAATGGCAGTTACCTCCCTGTGAATGTGGGTAGCCCATGAGCCATTACGTGGGTAACCCCACGTCGTTCCGCATAACTCGCGGGAAAACCGTAAACGGATTCAATCATAGGTTAATGAAGAAGCAAGGAAGATATCAAGAAAGACATGAGTCCCATTGCGGTTTGGCCAAAGTGTACGCGTGTGTATTTGTTGGGGCGTACCCCAATCATGCTAGGTGGCACGTATGGGCCAGGCCCGGGGGCTCCTGTCGGTACAACAAACACTTACATTTGTTGCCCGGACTAATACACATACGTGTTGGCATCGCATGGTTACACCAGCATACAAAGCAAGGCCAAGCCAGAGAGGCAGCACTTTGTGAGATTAAAGAGCTGATCAAGAAGACCAAGACAAACAAGACAGTAGAGCTTCACCTTGGAAAGGCCTCACCTATCGAGCAGGAGAGCCTGCCCAGGTCGAGGCCGCCCCGAGGACAAGTCGAAGATTTCCCCGGCAAGATTGCCGGGTCTGCCAAAGGAAAATCTCCCCGCCAAGGCGCCACCACTCCACCGCTCCACCGCACCACAACACAAATCAGTTATCAGTGCGGTGTCGAGCCCCCAAGTGATTAAGTGTTTCCCACTAAAACATGTGGTAGCCATTTGGAAGATAGATTACCCCCATATGAGACCCGTCCAGAGGCGTGTCAAGCAGATAAACATGATATAATTAAGCGGCACGGCACGCTTGCCGGGCTTCATCCTCAGCATGACACCTAGCAGTGCATTTAATGCAGCTTGTCCTAACTGCCAGAGTTAGGTATGATAGTACTATTAGCTATCTAATCATTAGATAAAGACTACTTTGCCACTGTGGTCACCCCTTAAGCTATAAAAGGAGGTCCAAGGCTAACTAGCAAAGGATTTGAACCCTTACACACTCGTATGCACGTAGCCGCTCTCCCCGAGGTCACCTTGCCGGGTTTGAGTGCTGTATGTTCATCATGTTCCTCCATCCAATCCAACAAAGCAAGAGTAGGGTTTTACGCCTCATGGCGGCCTGAACCTGGGTAAAAACCACCAGCGTCACCACCGTAGTGTTGTTTCATGGCCTCCGCTCTTTGTGCAACGTGATCTTCCCCCTTGCCGAACCACAAGGGGCCGATGGCCCCATAGGTGATCGTGTTCCACTACGACAGAGATGGTCAAGCCATGTTTGAGGTTAGAGCCCTTGTGGCCCTGCAGGAGCAGTTTTCCCCTGGAAAGATGGACCCCTTGGAGGATGTGCCCCCCCTCCCAGTTGAGCTGCCCAAGGTGATTTTCTTCTTTGGTGATCTTGATTGTGGTTTTTGATCTAAGTTTGTGGTGATAAACAATGCAAGATTTATTAGCTCCGATGCCTTGCTACCTTCCCTGTCATGCATACTTTTGAATCTACATAGGAGTTTAAATTACTTGTGTTTTTAATATTGGAAAGTAATCCATATTTTGTTTCTGTTTCAATTGGAGCCTTGATGCAGATAAGGATTGTGTGGTTGTACATGTTACTCACTGTGAGGTGGATGACCTGAATATAGGCATTGGGAAAACAAAGTTCTTAGGATGTTCGATCCTGGAAGCCATTTGCACTTATACCAAAGATGAAATTTATTCTAGACACACTGTTGTCAGTCGTGTTGTCCAGCGTGTGCTGCTACTTGTGATATGCATTGTGATTTTCCCCGGAGAGGAACGGTGAAGCAATACAGTAGTTGATAAGTATTTCTCCAGTGAGAACCAAGGTTATCGAACCAATAGGAGAATCACACACAACCTAGTGAACAACACATGCACACACAAGAGCAAATACTTGCACCCAACGTGAGCAAGAGGGTTGTCAATCCCCTTGAACTTGTTACTTGCAAGGAGCAAATCTGGTAGTGGTAGATATATAAATTGCAAAATAAAAGATAGTCAATTGCAACAAGGAATTTTTGGTTTTTGTAATATGATGAAAGTAGACCCGGGGGCCATTGTTTTCACTAGAAGCTTCTCTCTTGAAACAGAGCATACGATGGGTAAACAAATTACTGTTGGGCAACTGATAGAAAAGTGCATAGTTATGATGTTATTCATGGCAATGATCATGTACATAGGCATTACGTCCATGACAAGTAGACAAAAATAATTCTGCATCTACTACTATTACTCCACAAATCGACCGCTATCTAGCATGCATCTATGGTGTTAAGTTCATAACAAACAGAGTAATGCATGAAGCAAGATGACATAATGTAGATAGAATAAACTCAAGCAATATGAATAAACCCCATCGTTCTACCCTTAATGGCAACAATATAAATACGTGCCTCGCTACCCCTTCTGTCAGGAGGTGAGGACACCGCAAGATTGAAACCATTACAAAGAACCTCTCCCACTGAAGATAAATCAATCTAGTTGGCCAAACCAAATGAATCGATCGGAGAGAAGTACAAAGCTATAACAATCATGCATAATAAAGTATAGTAAAGACTCAATTACTTTCAATGAATAATCTGGTCATAAACCCACAATTCATTCGATCCCAACAAACACACCGCAAAAGAAGATGACATCGGATAGAACTCCACGGAGATCATGGAGAACATTGTATTAAGATCAAAGAGAGAGAAGAAGACATCTAGCTACTAGCTGTGGACCCATAGGTTTGTGGTAAACTACTCACACATCATTGGAGGGCAGCAAGGTTGATGTACAAGCCCTCCATGATCGATTCCACCTTAGGCAGAGTACCAGAAAAGGCCTCCAGATGGGATCACGAAAGAATAGAAGCTTGCGGCAGCTGAAAAAGTGTTTTAGGTGGCTCTCTATTGGTTTCAGGATTTATGGGAATATATGGAGTTGGAATTAGGTCAAACGGAGCTGCGTGGGTCCCACAAGCTTAGAGGGGCGCCCCTTGGGGTGCATCGTGAGAGCTTGTGGAGCTCTCATACCTCCCTTGGTCTCCTTCCAAGATTCCTAAGGTCCCTTCTGGTCTAGAGAAAATCATCATAAAGTTTTATTGTCTGGACTTCATTTGGTATTGATTTCCTAAAAAACAAAAAACATGTAGAAAGCAAGAACTGGCACTAGGCACTGGGTTGATAGGTTATTTCCCGAAAATGATATAAAATTGCAGATAAAGCATCTAAGATTGATAATATAATAGCATGAAACAATCAAAGATTACTTATACGTTGGAGACGTATCAACATCCCCAAGATTAATTCCTGCTCGTCCTTGAGTCGGTAAATGATAAAAATATAATTTTTGATGTTGAATGCTACCTAGCATGTTTATCATGTAATCTCTTCTACGGCGTAAATATTGAGAAACGATGAAGTAATTGATATCAACATAATAATATCCATGAATATAAGAACATAATCACTACTATTTCAAAATACACGATGCTCAATGAATGTTATGCCTACTCATTGAATTATGTAAGCATGGCATGACTCCGCCTGCACCGCAGAAGTATAACTCATGAGCACCCCGTTGTTAAACCAGGCAATTGTATCATACTTTTTAACGCGCTTCCGCATTTTCAACTCCATTCAATACATGAGCGTGAGACATGGACATTAGCATTATAGGTGGAATAGAATGCGGTGGTAGACATATATAGGAGAAGTCAAAAAGGGAGAAATTCTTGCATCAACTCGACGGATCAACGAGCAATGGAGAGGCCCATGAATCGATATCGATGCGAGGAGTAGGGATTGCCATGCAATGGATGCACTAGAGATATAAGTGTATGAAAGCTCAAAGGAAACTAAGTGGGTGTGCATCCAACTTACTTGCTCAAGAAGACCTCGGGCATTTGAGGAAGCCCATCATCGGAATAGACAAGTCAAGTTCTATAATGAAAAATTCCCACTAGTGTATGAAAGTGATAACTCAGGAAACTCTCTATATGAAGAACATGGTGCTACTCTGAAGCACAAGTGTGGTAAAAAAGATAGTAACATTTTCCCTTCTCTCATTTTCTCTCATTTTTTTGTTGGGTTGTTTTGGCCTTTTTTATTTTTTGTCTGGAGTCTCTTCCCAACTTGTGGGGGAATCATTGTCTCCATCATCCTTTCCTCACTGGGACAATGCTCTAATAATGATGATCATCACACTTTTATTTACTTACAACTCGACATTACGACTCAATGAACTGAGACAATATGACTCTATATGAATGCCTCTAGCAGCGTACCAGGATGTGCAATGATCTAGCATAACATGTATAAAAATGATGAACGGTGGCTTTGCCACAAATATCATGTCAGCTCTATATGATCATGCAAAGCAATATGATGACGAACACACATGTCATAAGACGGAATGATGGAAGTTGCATGGAAATTTATCTCGGAATGGCTATGAAAATGCCATGATAGGTAGGTATGGTAGCTGTTTTGAGGAAGATATAATGAGGCTTATGTGTGATAGAGCATATCATATCATGGGCTTTGGATGCACCGGTGAAGTTTGCACAGACTCTTGAGGTGAGAAAGGGTAATGCATGGTACCGAAGAGGCTAGCAAAATGTGGAAAGGTAGGAATGCGTAATTTTCCATGAACTCACATTAGTCCTAAAGAACTCATATACTTACTGTGGAAGTTTATTATCCCTCGAAGCAAAGTACTACTCGCATGCCCCAAGGGAGGAGGTTGGTAGGAGTTAACTATTGCACACCCTCGGATTATAACAGCACTCAAGGATTTCAATCAGGCATAAAAATGCTCATGCATCCCCATCATGCCATGTCAGACACTTAAATGAGTAGTTAATAACAAGATTTAATATCGATATTCTTACTAACCAATCATCACGAACTCATACCCTTTCATATTATGACATCAATATAATTAAACCATACGTTTCATATTTACTGATCTACGTGAAAGTTTTTATTATATCAATCTTAAATACCTATCCTTTTTCTGACTATTCTTATAACTCGTGCTCATTACCACTTCCTATTTAAGACTCTAAAAAATATTTAAGTGAAGCATGAGAGTGCAATCATTTCTATAAAATATAACCACCGCCATGCTCTAACAAATATAAGTGAAGCACAAGAGCAACTGCCTAGCTCAAAAGATATAAGTGAAGAACATAGACTATTCTAACAAATAACAATAAAAAGTCATAAGAAGTTTCAAGTGGGAAAGCAATCATTTAATGCCCAACCCAGAGTGTGAATGAGGTTCAAAGCAACGGGAATAAGTATTGCGTCTGATACTGGAATAGAACAAGTGACAGAAGGTGGCACATGAAATACATACGAAGCCAAGTGCAAGGGTAATTTTAGATACAAGGATCACTTAGTCATTTACATGAAACATCGCTTAATGAGAGAGTTTCCGTAAGGAATTTAAAGGAATGGCATGCACAAGTTAGAATGATAATCGATTATATGGTTAACCGAGAGATTCAGTCGCAAGTGCTATAGAAGGATAGAGCACACTGCACAAGTATGTATTTGAGGACTCGAGCATTTCTGAATCATTAGAATGATCAAAATTAAAGTGATCAACATTCATACCACCATGATGAACAAGAGGGGTAGTGGCATCTCATGTGACCATGATACAAGGTTCATCAGAGAACAGTTTGCTAGCTATGTTGTCAACAATGTCGGTACCAAGGGTGGGGGCGAGGAGAACCATTTTCCTACTCATTGAAATGAGGCGGACCAATAGGCAAAGTTCTCGTCCACTGGTGGTTACCGAAATGTCACCAACAATAGTAACATGGTCTTACCGACAGAGTTGTACACCGAGGTGTTTACATAAGCAGAGAATTATTACTGCTTAGATCATATAAATTATATGAAAGGTTGAACATACTAATGGAAAGTAAAATGTGATTATTAGATTAATGAGACCAATGGAAAGGAAAATGTGCTTATACACAAGTATTAGGAGTATACCTTTCCAAAGGACAAGAAGAGTGTGGTATACATGACAGGATATCAAGTACATAACCATTCAGATAAAGGGGCAAGGAACTTCATGGCATTTTACCCATATGCAGTGTTTGGATAATCGATAAAGAAACATTTAGCATCGCGCTTCCAATGTTCTTGTTGATATTCAGATTACCACAGTCATGCTTCGGGGTAGCAATGATATAGTGTTTAGGCAAAGGTTGGGTTTGAAGATCACAAGAAATACACGAGGAACAATTTCAAGAATAGCAAGGAACTTATGGCATAACCAAAACATGACGACATCTGTGTTGGAAGGAAAGCAAGGATGTTGTTGATGACAACACAATTATCGAGGGTCAAGGATGGTATTTCTTATCATGAATTCGATTCACATCTTGGAAGAAGTCAAAAATGTTGATAATGATCACGACACATTTGTTGAGAGGTTTCATGAAGATGTAATTGTCGGTGTATTAAACATGGATGCATAATACCCTGACTTATGCACAGACAAGTAGCAGCTCCCCCGCCAAGCTAAATTCTTAGTGAAGGTTTCCAAGTCAGAAGGAGCAGCTCTTCGTGAGATCAAAGAGCGCATCAAGAAGACCAAGGCAAGCTACAAAGGTGAAGTACTAGAAGCAGGCCCTTGCCGGTAAGGCAGAACCGGCAAGGCGAAGGCCCGGTAGGCTCTGGACCCAGCAAGACTTTGCCAACCACCAGCACTCCACCTCACCGAGCAGATAGTCACCCATCGGTGAGGTGTCGAGCCCGCAGGTGGTTTGGTCGGGCTTGTCGGGCACGTGGCGGCCCGCTGAAAGAGAAATTACCTTTATCGGCACCCATCCTAATGTCGTGTCAAGCTAATAGTAGGTAGTTCGGCAAGCGGTGTCTCACCCTTGCCAGGGCTTATCCTCCTCATGACACCTAGCGATGCATTTAATGCATTTCGTCCAAACTAGCAGAGTTAGGTCTGTTAACACTGTTTCTATCTAATCATCTTGTAATGACCCTTTTTCGAGTGTGGTAACCCATTGAGCTATAAAGGGAGGGTCAGGGCAACCTTTGCATGGGTTTAAACCCATGGCAACCCCACGCATACATACCGGCGTAGCTGCCTCTCTTCGCTCCTTGCCGGGGGAGAGCACTTTGTGTACTTGTGCGCACACCCATTTAATACACCAAAGCAGGAGTAGGGTTTTATGCTTCTCAGCAGCCTGAACCTGGGTAAAAACTACAGCGCCTCTTGTTGTTCTTGCTCTTTGCATTCAGTGCATCCCCCTTTCCGAACCAAAAAGGGGCGGCATTGCCCCATATATTACCGGCTCCACGCCGACATCTTTGGCGCGCCAGGTAGGGGAATCATTGGCATGAACCAAGGCAGCAAGCAGTGCGTCGACTTTGTCAAGTTCAGCATCTTCTTCACCATCCATGGCACCCAACATGTAGGGCTCCATGGCGACGAAACCCTCCATGACCAAGCTTCCGTCTCACTCGTCTGCAGGCGGTGTAGGCGGCACCGCCGCCATGGACGGTGCGGACGCCATGGTGGGCGCGGTCGGCACAGGAGGTGCGATCGCTGTTCCCACTGTGGCGGGAATGGGCGGTGGAGGCACCGGAGCCTGACATCTTCCTCGACACTCCGGCGATGACAGTAACAATGACGCGAATGGCACAGGCGAGCATCTCCTGCCTCCTCATTGCACCGGCGAACGCAGCCATTGGAGTGACCCTGTCTGGTCGGGTGTGAGCTGCGACTGTCCCGCTGCAATGACTCTGGCAACGACAACGAGGGGAACGACACTGGGACACACGCCGTGTCCGTCACGAGATGGGCACGACGTGTTGCCAAGTGGTGTTGTTGTACCTCCACAGCAGCGCCCGCACGACAAGACACCTATCGATCAGGATCATGATCTTCAGGCGCCGCTCCCGCCACGCCACCCTGCCGTCACTCCCGCAGTTCGGCGACAATATCATAATGGTGCTCCTGCATGCTCTGCCACTCAAGCGACGTAGCGTTCTTCGCGCTCTAACATGCCTTCGAAGGCAACGGAGGTGATGTCACGAGCCCATATGATGTTGGCTTTGCCTCCGGAAGCTGACAAAATGGTTGAGTGGAGAGCCACCATCTGGAGCTTGATTGAGTTTGCCGATGCAAACTAAACCCAGTTGGCGGAACCCTCAGGACGCCCACCAACTGCGCCCGTAGCTCAAACTGATGGCTATGTGGCAGGTGGTGCACCTACGATGAAATCACCTCCACGGCAGCAATCCCAGCAGCAGCGCCAAAACACGCAGCAAACCCAGTGGAATGCACAGCCCGACAACGTGTCGATTGTCGGCGTTCTGGGATCGGGGGTACCCAGACTTGCCTGCTTGCGGCCCAGCATGCGGACTCATCGATGGCCCGGTATGGCCAAGCTACAAGACCCCCAGGACAAGACCCTCGTGAGGGCCCCGGCCTCACGAGGCAAGTGAGACCAAGACCTCCCATGGAGCAGCTCCCCGAGCCTGCTTCCCGAGGAGCAGAGATTTCTATGCAGGTACCCTGCCTCATGAGGCCGCGATGACGTGAGCCATGGTGACCAAGGCCAGGCGGGCGCCAACGGGCACAGAGGGGACAGTTTCCTTTTCAGTGCTAAGGGAGCAAGGACGTATGCGGGTTCCCTAGGGATTCCCCAAAGGTTTCCATTCCGATGCAATGAGTCCAAGACCACGAGCTCGGTAGGACGGATGTCATCGCCGAGCCCACCGCTGCGTCAAAGCCAGAAGCTTTGCAGGCGAAGACCACCTTTCGTCAGGATAAGATGTACTCCCTATCCCCTTTTAAAATTGGCCATTGTGGGGTCCCTTCCCGCCTAAGCTATGAGGGAAGAGGACCAAGGGCACTATAAATATGGGTTAGCCACCACCGTAGAAGGGGATGCCGGACCGATCCATCCTCACCACCCGAGCCCTCGCGAGGCAGCTCGACCACCACACTAGTTCATCCTCAACTTCCTCGTGAGGCCAATCCACCAAAAGCAGGAGTAGGGTTTTACACCGCAAGGTGGCCCGAACCTCGGTAAATTTCTGTGTTCACCCCTTCCTTACAATCCCGGGCACTCAGTGAGATCAAGCCCTGGGTATGGCGAGCTGAGCGTCGTTGTGAAGCGAGATCCTTCATTCAAGCCCCAGAGTTTGAACCTTCTTGGGTTTGCGGAGCCCTGATTCAGACATTTGGCGCGCCACGTAGGGGTGTGTCAACGCTTCGCCTATTCACCGACCATGCTCCGCCTTCGCTTTGTTGTTTCCATGGCGGATGCCGCCCCACAGGCTTGGCTGCCCGAAGCCTAAGGGAGTGCCGCGGGCTGCCCCGCCTTCACCCTCGTCTTGCATTGGGTGCGGTGGCCGGTGAGGTTTAGGCTAGCACTGCCACCACGATACGATGGTGTTGCGGACCCCGAGGAGTTCCTCCAGCTATACACGCAGGCCATCCAAGCGGCGGGTGGCGACGACAAGGCCATGGCGAACTGGCTCCCCCTGGCCCTCACGGAGGCCCCTCGATCTTGGCTCTGCGGCCTCCTGGATGCCTCGATCTCCTCTTAGGAGGAGCTCCGTGGTCAGTTTGTCATGGGCTTCGTGGCACCGGCGCCACACACGGTCGCTTGCATCATCGGCGGGTTGCAGGCGCCTACCTCTGGCCGCCATGTCAAGCAGTTTTTCCGTTAGGCAAGCACTACTCGGCCGCAGCCTGAGGCCTCGCGTGGCCACGCAAGGCCTTAAGACGACATCACCTTCGACTTCAGGGATCATCCCAAGACTACGGTCACTGCGGGTGCGCTCCCCATGCTGTGCACACCCACCATCAGCAATGTTGAGGTCACCAAGACCCTCATCGACGGTGGCGCCGGCCTCAACGTCCTCTCCGTGGAAGCCTTCGACATGCTCCAGGTGCTTTACAACCAGCTCACGCCCACCAAGCCCTTCTCAGGGGTGACCAAAGGCTCCACCACCCACTTGGGGCAGGTGCGCCCCCCCCGTCACCTTCGGCAAGTGCGACAATTACCGCACCGAGCCGATCGACTTCGACATGGCCCGCATCAGCCTCCCGTACAATGCCATCCTGGGGTATCCGGCCCTCGCCAAATTCATGGCGGTGACCCATCCGGCTACAACGTCATCAAGATGCCAGGCAGCAGCGGCATCATCATGGTGGCCGGAGATACAAAGGATGCGGTCCGGGCCCTCAGGCTCGTCTACAAGGCCACGGCGGCCTCACACTGTCGGGGAAAAAAAACATGGGCATGTATTTTCCCCTGACTCATGCACGGAAAAACCAAGGCCGTGCTAAGATACAAGAGACCAAGAACTTCGAAGAACCAGCATGCTGATTAAGAAGGCCAAGACCAAGATAGAGAAGCGAGACACCACCGGGAGAAAAGCCTCTCTTGCCGGGCAGGCGGACCTGGCAAGGACAAGGGCTCCCCCGGAAGAAAGCATTCAAGACGTCCCGGCAGGGCCTGCCGGGACTCACGAGGGCAAAGACACCTCACCAAGCCATCTCACCACGACCCACGTCGTTGATCAATGCGGTGTCAAGCCGCAAAGTGACTAAGTGGCAGCCATTCACCACATGGCGGCCTCTTTCTACAGGAAATACCTACAGATGACACCCGTCCTACGACGTGTCAAGCAAGCAGACATGGAGCTGGCAAGACGAGCCCGGCAAGGCTTGCCGGGCAAGCAACGATGTGACGTTGAGTGGTGCATTTAATACACTTTGTCAGCCTGCAGAATTAGGTATGATAGCACTGTTTGCTATCTTATCAGTGCATAATGACTGTTTTGCCACTGTGGTGACCCCTTAACCTATAAAAGGAGGCCCATGGCAACTGTAGCAAGGGTTGGAAAGTTGAACACCCCCACGCTCGTACGCGCGTAGTCACTGCCTTCCCAGGGCGAGCCTACCGGGCAAGTGTACTACGCTCCACCACCACTTTTCCACCATCAATCCACCAAAGCAGGAGTAGGGTTTTACGCCTCGCGGCGGCCCGAACCTGGGTAAAATTGCCCGTGTGATCTCTGCCGTGCTGCCCCATGTTCTTGTGCTCTTTGTGCAATGCGACATCCCCCCTGCTGAACCAGCAAGGGGCCCCTTGGCCCCATAGGTGGTCGTGGTTTCCCGCGACATCTTTGGCACGCCAGGTAGGGGGATCAATCGCGCGAACCTGAAGGCGAGGGCAGCCCGCCGTTTCTGCAGCAGCTTGCCCGATGCTTGTTGGTGTCTGAGGCGTCTGCGAAGACGCGACGACTAAGCAAGTCCGTCCCCGAGCCCGCCCTGTCCAATACCATGGTCCGCCGTGGCCACGACGGCGACAAAGATTAATTCCGGCGGTGGTTTGCTCTTCATCGGCGGTCCCTGCAGCATGACTGCTGCTCGAGCGCCACTCGGGAAGGGGGGCATGGCGTGTGGGCGCGAGTTTTTTCTTCTCCACCCCTCCTCTTCATCAGCAGTCCGGCTGCCTTGGCCTCGGCATCGCCAATGTCGATGATTACCACGCGTCACTCGGTTCAGCATTTACCCTGTTTCGGGAAATCTCGAGTGAGGCGCAGGCATGAATCCATTGGCTGATGCCCCGGCAAGTATGCTCTGCCAAGGCCACCTATGTCGGCATGGTCCACGCGGTGGTTGCCGAGCCGCACGAGAGGAGAGGGGAAAGGAGAAACCCTGAAGGAGCCCGGCACCGCATGCCACTGCCCACCAGATACGCGTGACACAAATCGGTCCCTGCCGAGAACCAAAGAATTATTTGCTTGACCCTCGCCTCCCGGGCATCGCGTGCGCGTCAAATGCGCGCGACCGCGAAGGACGAGGAGAAGTGAAAACATAAGCTAAGTCTACATCATCATTTCTGTTGATGCATTTCAGATTATTGCAGTCGTTTATCCCTTGGCTTAAGTAAGTGTTCGTATTATGAAATTCCTCCTGGGACGGAACCTTTGCTAGATTCTTTGATCGCACCATCATCCTGTCTCGAACCATTTTCGCAGGACGAGAGGTTGAGTCGAGAGCTACCTAGGAAAAACCTGCCGGGACGCATCCACACCAAGATGAATGTTAAGGGCCAGACCCTTACGACAATCGCGGCAATATGATACCGGTAGGCATCCAAAACAGACATAGGGGTTAATCATACGAACAGTAACATATAAAGCTTGAAGGGACAAACACACATTTAAGATTCCACAGGGAATATCAGTTTTCATGCAAACACAAAAGATATAGTGCCTTAATACAAAGCACACATCATGTTATGTTGTAGGGTATCACAGGAGCGACGGCGGCTCGTTACTTGGTCTTGTGGCCAGATGAAGCCGTCTAAACTTGGAGGACCCTGGCAGCACGGGAAGCGGCTTTCTCCTTGGTAGCTGCGACATTGACACCCGCTGGAGGTTTCTTGAACCCGTCGTCAAGGTCGAGATCCAGGTGGCGGCAAGCGACGTTGCTCAAGACCATGAAGAGGGCGTCGTGGGCAAGCTTCCGGGACTCGGTCGCGAAGCACTCGGCCCTCCCCTTTTCGTGCACCTTCAGCTTCTTGATCAACTCATTGAAGAAGACTCCCAGCCTGGCGCTTGGGACCTCGTGCTTGTTGACCGAGAAAGTTGGGCCATCCATACCCATCGCCGCGGCTTGGGCAGCAAGGCGATCGGCGATGTCGATTAGGCTCTTGATCCAGAGGTTGACTTGGTCGGACTGGTTCTTCAGTTTGTCCTCAGCATCCTTCTGGAGATGCTTGGTGGTATCCAGATCCTTGGATAGCAGCTGCTGGCGTGATTCGATGGACTCTACCATGCTCTCCAACGAGCCGATCCTGGCCTTCATGTTGATGATGGTGCCGTTGGCGGTCTCAAGGCTCTGGGTCTTGGAGGAGAGCTGCGACCGTGCATCAGTCAAGAGAACCTCAGCCTTCCGCGCTTCTTCTTTGAGGGCCTCCACCCCTTTGGTGCTCCCGCCAAGGTCCTCCGTCAGCTTAGCCACCTGCTGATCTAGGTCAGTCTTGGCGGCAGATGCGGCAGCCAGATCGTCAGTGAATTTCTTCAACTGAGTGGCAGAATCGGCAGCAACGGCGTCCAGGGCAGCTCTGTGCTTATCCTCCAGCTCCTTGGTGTGCTGACACACAAGAGCCTCCAGATTGTCATCCTTGGCGCGCAGAGTGGCTTCGAGCATCTCCTCCCGGATGGAAATCTCTTGCTCTCTGGCGTCAAGGGATACCTTGCGGTCCACCAAGCGCGCCTCGCGGGCCATGACATCCTCCTTTGTCATCAGGAGCACCTCTTGCTGCCTAATGAACACTTTGAACTGCTTATCGTGCCACTCGCGTAGCTCCGAGCACTTGTCCTTCAACTTCTGGTCCACCCTGCTGGCGTACTCATGCCGCTCCTTGAGCGCCTTCCACTTCTGTTTATGCCGGGCCTGCATCTCCTTCACGCCTGTCACCATGGACTCCAAGAACGACAAGTCCATTGCGACGGTAGCTGAGTCATCGGCCTCTCCAGCTCCCTGATACAGTGGTGCCAGGAGGCATTGAAGTTCTTCATCGAGCTCCATGCCCGTCGTCAAGGATGGGCCGGGGGCTCCGGTGCCGGGCAGTGACAACACCATGGCCAGCGTGCTTGAGGGAAGCGGCGGAATATCCTTGACGATCCCGGAAGAGGGAAGTGGGTCCATGGTTTGGAGAGGGATTTTCTCTTCAATCACCACTCCCTCCTCCGGGGCGCTCTCCGGGGAATGCTCTACCACCGCCAAGGAATCCTGGGCATTCCTGGAAACGAGGCCCTGCCCCTCAGCAGCAGCAATCTCAACGGCCTCGTCCACAGCGGCCCGTCCTCTATCTGCCACCACTTCCAACAGCTCTGGCTCCTCGGCTTGGGGGTCTGCGGATGAAAATGTCAATGAACAACAAAGAAACTGAAGTCTCAGGTAAAAGAGGGAATCAGGAAAAGTGGTCAGAGCAAGAAAGGAAAAAGGATATAAGCGGAGTACCTAGAGAAGTTTGCTGGGCAGGGACTTCAGTTTCCCTAGCAGCATATGTTACTGGGCCACGCACTTCACCCTCTGCCGCGGCAGCCGCGGCAACCTTCTGCGCGACCTCATCCACGAAGGGCTCCATGGGGGTCCTTTCAGCTTGGCCAGTGGGAGAGGTATGCCCCTCCGGGGGAAGCTTGTCATGCGTCGTCTCACCTCCTCCTCCGGCCGAGGGAACGGGGAGCCCATCTCCATCGCCTCCAGCGGGAGGTACCAAGCCCCCATTTCCGGGCCAAGGGCTGGACTGGGAGCTCAGCACGGAATCTTCCACGTCGCTCCCCACCAAGGCCGGGCTCTCCGCACCCTTTGGTGACCCGATTCGGTGGAGCCTCTTCCGTGGGCAGTAGATGAGGGTCTCGGCATCCTCCTCCACTTCCCTGCCAGCAACAGCAAAACAAAGAGGTCAGTCAGCACAAAAAAAATTATATATATCGAAGATCCCGATAAGAGATAGGAAATTTTTTCCTTTCTCTTCTTCAATAAGCATGGATATCAAGTTGAACTCCATGGGAGGCGAGGGATCCCTCCCCCTCTTTGGTGGTGGAGGGGCAGAGATCTCCGGCAGCTTGGGCGCCCGGCGTGGCACTGGAGGCTCCGAAGATCTGTGAAGAACTCGAGCCGGAGTGGGAGCTAGAGTCAATTTCCACATCCGCCGATTGCTTGGCGGAGGAAGTCTTGGCCTGAGCAAGACGAGGGGATTGGCAGCAGACCACATAGGCCTTGGTGGCCTTGGTGGTGGTCTTCTTCACCCTCTTGACGGCGGGCGCTGGATTGGGGGCCACCGCCCCTCGGATGGCAGCGCGCCTGTGGGGGCGCTGGTACAAATCCGGCTCGGGGGCTTGAAACCCAGCCGCGAGCCATTCCTCCTCGGGCTCCGCCACCTCGCCATCCTCCTCCTCCTCCTCCTGGAGTTCTGTTGCTGCCGTGGCTAGGGCCTCTAGCCCGGCAAGCTCTTCCCCGGCAGCCCCTCCCGTGGCTTGCACTTCGCTGCCACCATGAGAGGAACTCTCATCCTCAGCTTTCCCTTTGCCCTTCCCAGCCTTCGTGGCCCTCTCCATCTCCGCAAGACGGGCAGCCTTGTCCTCCTCAACCCTCCTTAAGATATACGCCACCTCCACAGAGGAGGTGCGTTTATACATCCTAGTCTCAACCCTGGTGGCCTTCTCCACCAGTGTGCTCGACCACTGAAGCTCCTCATCAAAAGTGGGCAGTTGCCAATCTCCTGCCACCCCTTGAGCATTACAATCCGGCATCCATTTTAGTATCTGGTTCCGGGCTAAACTGATGTTCAAGGGAACAACTGTTGCCGGGAGCTTGAACAGCTCGAAGCGGCCAAACAATTGGTCGCACAACTAGGCATGGCCACAAACAGACAAATTGTTGGCCAAGCCTGGGAGCAACCTCATCCTGTCCGCCGCGTCGCCATACAAACAGGCAGGTCTGTCCCTCTCCTGCAATGGCGAGATGCAGTGGAGAAGAAAATCTGCCCCGACATGCTCGATGGTCAACCCGGCAGCCTTCAAACGGGTAATCCTGTTGATTGCCGGGCGCAATCTATCTTCGGTGAGGCCATAAGCGCTCCATTCCTTGCCGCGCTCAACACATACCGTCTACACCTCATAGAATTCTGGGGCTTCCTCGTCCTGAATCCAACACCAATACCCTCTCCACTCATCCCACCTCTCGTGCTGCCTCCCAGGGATGTAATCCCAAAGCTTCCTCGCCACCCGCGGCATCCAGGAAATGTTTCTGGAGTGGTGACTCTTGTTCTCCACCCACGGAACAAAATAATGCCGGAACAGATCTACGTTGGGAGTGATTCCGACAAAATTCTCACACAAGTGCTTGAAAATGGCCATGGTCGCCATTGCATTTGCCGTGAAGTCGAGGAGGTGGAATCCATAGATGTTCATGATCGCCTCAAAGAATACGGAGTAAAGGGGAGAGAGACCGCAGATAAAGTAAGCAAAAAGAATCGATACGAGTCTGGCGGATCCTCCTTACCATCCGCAAAAACTTTGGGCGCCCCGTGCCCTTTCGGGACAGGCCTCCCCCACAGATATCCATACCTCGCTTGAAGAACTCGCCAGCCCAGGCTCGACGGAAGGAATACAATGTCTTCCCTCCGCTTCTTGTTCAGCTCCGCTGCCCTCTTGCTCCCCTCGGTGACCACTTCCTTCGTCGGAGCCGTCTGTTTCCCTTTCTCCGTGGGTTTCTTCCCCATCTCCGCGGCGGCGATGCAAGTGGAGAAAGGGTGCAGCGAGAACGGCGGCAGGCGGGTAAGAGGAAAGGGGAAACCACTGCTTGGCTTGCAGAGGAAGATGATGGAAGGGCGGGGCGAACAACAGGTGAACCGTGCCGATCCGCTTTTCCCTGTTTTTAAAGGGGGGAAGTGCGGAACAGAGGCGCGACGCTTCAGAAAGTTACCGTTTTTCCTTAACTATAGCAGTCCCACTACCCCACGACGCGCAGTAATTGCGCGTAGTGGACGTTGGATTGACTACCCAACATGGCGAACCGACACCTGCAGCCTTCTTCTGCCACGTGTCCGTGCACTGTTTGGGGCCTAACCCAATGTGCCGCGCGACACATTTGGCTCAGGCCCGGGGGCTTATGTCGGGGAAAACAAACAGGGGCATGTATTTTCCCATGACTCGTGCACGGACAAACCAAGGCCGTGCCAAGATACAAGAGACCAAGATCTTCGAAGAACCAGCATACTGATTAAGAAGGCCAAGACCAAGACAGAGAAGCGAGACACCACCGGGAGAAAAGCCTCCCTCGCCGGGCAGGCGGACCTGGCAAGGAAAAGGGCTCCCCCGGAACAAAGCATTCAAGACGTTCCGGCAGGGCCTGTCGGGACTCACGAGGGCAAAGATACCTCACCAAGCCATCTCACCACGACTCACGTCGTTGATCAATGCGGTGTCAAGCCGCAAAGTGACTAAGTGGCAGCAATTCGCCACATGGTGGCCTCTTTCTACAGGAAATACCTACAGATGACACCCGTCCTGCGACATGTCAAGCAAGCAGACATGGAGCTGGCAAGATGAGCCCGGCAAGGCTTGCCGGGCGAGCAACGATGTGATGTTGAGTGGTGCATTTAATGCACTCTGTCAGCCTGCAGAATTAGGTATGATAACACTATTTGCTATCTTATCAGTGCATAATAACTGTTTTGCCACTGTGGTGACCCCTTAACCTATAAAAGGAGGCCCATGGCAACCATAGCAAGGGTTGGAAAGTTGAACAGCCCCACGGTCATACGCGCGTAGTCACTGCCTTCCCAGGGCGAGCCTACCGGGCAAGTGTACTACGCTCCACCACCACTTTGCCACCATTAATCCACCAAAGCAGGAGTAGGGTTTTATGCCTCGCGGTGGTCCAAACCTGGGTAAAATTGCCCATGTGATCTCTGCCGCGCTGCCCCATGTTCTTCTGCTCTTTGTGCAACACGACATCCCCCCTGCAGAACCAGCAAGGGGCCCCTTGGCCCCAAAGGTGGCCGTGGTTTCCCGCGACACACACCCCGATGCCAGGGGCACCCCGGAGGTTCTGGAGGCCGCGCCCACGAAGAAAAAATAGTTGTTCTCTGAGGACTAGGCCGGGACGATGCAGGTGCCTGTCGATAGTGGGGGCTAGGGCCCCACCTTCACCATCGGCGCCGGCATTCCCCCGGAACAGGAGGAGGTGCTGATTGGCTTCCTCCAGGAAAACAAGGATGTATTTGCGTAGGAAGCGTCTGACTTGGTTGGTGTCCCAAGGGAGGTGATCGAGCACCACTTGGAAGTATGCCCAGTGCGCGCCCGGTGAAGCACAAAGCGCGATGTCAAGCACAAGAGAAGCAAGCGTTCATCGTCCAAGAGGTCCGCAAGTTGCAAGAAGCCGGTGTTATTCGAGAGGTAAGGCACCCGGATTGGCTGGTCAACCCTGTGGTTCTCCCAAAAAGGGGGGGGGGGAAGGAGCGCATGTGCGTCAACTTCATGAGCCTCAACAAGGCTTGCCCTCAGGACCCCTTCCCGCTGCCGAGCATTGACCAGATAATGGACTCCACCACCGAGTGTGAGCTGTTGTGCTTTTTGGATGCTTTCTCAGGATATCATCAAATCAAGATGGCGACAGAGGACATGGAGAAGACAGCCTTCATTTCTCTGTGTGGCATGTACTGCTACACCTCCATGCCCTTCGGGCTGCAGAACACCGGTGCAACCTTCCAACGGCTGATGCGCCTCGCGCTAGGGCCGCAGCTGGGGAGAAATGCGGAGGCGTATGTCGACGTCATCATGGTCAATTCACGGGAGGCAAGGGCCCTAATCAAGGACCTGGAGGAGACATTCGCCAACCTATGCCAAGTGAACCTGAGGCTCAACCCAGAAAAGTGCGTGTTCGGGGTCCCGTCTAGCAAGCTGCTGGGCTTCCTTGTGTCACATCGAGGGATCGAGGCTAACCACGAAAAGTTCAAGGCAATTGAAAAGATGCGCCCGCCTCAGACCCTCAAAGAGATGCAAAAGGTCGTGGGCTGTGTGACCTCCCTGGGGCGCTTCATCTCCAAGCTCGGTGAGCGCGCCCTCCCTTTCTTCAAGATGATGAAGAGGAAGGGCCCTTTCGAGTGGACTCCGGAAGCTGAGGTGACCTTCGAGGACCTCAAGAGATACCTCACGAGCCCACGTGTTATGGTGGCGCCTCATCCTCGTGAGCCCCTGGTGCTCTACTTGGCAGCCACCCCCCACTCGGCCAGCGCATCACACGTGGCGGTCTAGGAGGAGCGCGCGAGCACAGGCGTGAAGCAAGGCGACCTCCTAGGGTCACGCAACATTTGCCACCCCAGGACAGCGCCCCTGAGGCCCTCTTCACTTCACCAGCCAACGGGGCTCCCGAGCCCCTCATGCCCCACGCGAAGAAGGGCGCCGTCGTCACCTCGCCCCTCATCAAGCACCCGGTGTACTTCATCAGCACCATGCTGCGGGATGCGCGCGCTACCCTATGCAGCAGAAGCTCCTACTCGTACTCCTTGTCGCCTCAAGGAAGCTGCGCCATTATTTCCAGGGCCACCCCATCAAGGTCATCTCTGCATACCCCTGGAGAAGGTGCTGCAAAGCCCCAACGCTGCTGGGAGGGTTCCAGAGTGGAACATTGAGCTGCAAGCCTTCCAGCTGGAGTTCAGCACGACCGTAGTCATCAAGGGTGCGGCCCTCGCCTATTTCATGGTGGAGTGGACAGACGCTCCCGACCTGGGGCTGGGCGAGGGCCAGTCCCTTGCGCCTGGCGACGAGGCGCCCGATGGCTGGGTCATGCACTTCGACGGTGCCTTTGCATGGCAGGGCGCGAGGGCTGGAGTCGTACTCATCTCACCGACCAAGGACAAGCTCTACTATGTCGTGCAGCTTTGCTTCTAGCATGGGGAGAAGGTCACCAACAACATCACGGAATACGAGGGCTTGATCACCAGCCTCAAGGCCGCGGCCACTCTGGGGGTCAAGCGCCTCATTATCAAGGGCGATTCCCAGCTCCTCGTCAACATTTCCAACAAGGAGTACAAACCGAAGGACGAGCACATGAAGTCATACCTGGAAGAGGTACATAAAATTGAAAAGTGTTTCCTTGGCTTGGAATTGTATCACGTCTCGCACGACGCGAATAAGGAAGCAAACGACATCGCAAAGAGGGCATCTCGTCGCGAGCCTTAGAAGCCTAGCATCTTCGAGGAGAGGCTCTTCAAGCCGTCGGCGGCGCTCCCAGCCACAGGCCCGACGCTGCTTCGGGAAGAGCCGCCACTGACCCCGTCCTCGGGCGCCCCAGCCTGTGGTCCGACCTCAGGAGCCTGCCTACTCTTGGTGTTGGAACCTCAGGCAGGCTGCTGGACCAAGGAGTTCAAGGCATACTTGCTCCATAGCGCCTTACCAGAGAAGGAGGAGGACGCAGAATGCGTGGCTCGCCAGGCCACTGGTTATTGCTTACAGGACGGCGAGCTATACCGCAGACGCCCCAACGACGTCTCACTGCGATGCATATCCGAGGAGTAGGGGCGCGAGCTATTGGCCGACATCCATGGTGGAGATTGTGGACAACACTCCTCGTCACGTGCCCTCATGGGAAAGGTGTTCCATAGCGGGTTCTACTGGCCTACGGCACTCCACGACGCCACCGAGCTAGTCCAATCCGGCGAGGCCTGCCAGTTCCACGCCAAGCAAATTCATCAGCCCGCGCACGGCCTCCAGACCATTCCTCTCTCATGGCCCTTCGCGGTCTGGGGGCTGGATATCCTGGGCCCGTTCTATCGTGGGAAAACATGGCCACCTATGGGGCCATCGGCCCATTGTGGTTCGGCAGTGGGGAAGGATGCATTGCACAAAGAGCGGAGGGCACGGAATAGATGGCAGCGATCACACAGGCAGTTTTTACCCAGGTTCGGGCCGCCGCGAGGCGTAAAACCCTACTCCTGCTTTGGTGGATTGATGAGAGAACCGTGGTGGAGACATAGTGCTCTAGCCCGGCAAGGTTGCCTCAGGACGAGAGCAGCTACGCGCGTATGAGTGTACAAGGTTCCGAATCCTTTCTAAGGTTGCCATGGCCTTCCTTTTATAGATCAAGGTGTCACCACAATGGCAAATCAGTCATTGCATACTGATTAGATAGCAAACAACACTATCATACCTAACTCTGCAGACAGGACAGAGCGCATTAAATGCGCTGCTTAGTGTCACATCATAGCATAGCCCGGCAAGCCTTGTCGTGCCGTTCAGCCACCTTCTCGCCTACCTGCGTGACACATCCCTGGACGGGTGTCATTTGGAGGTGATTTCCTCTGGAAGTGGTTGCCACGTGCCAAATAATGGCCACTTAGTCACTTGGGGGCTCGACACCGCACCGATCGATGACTTGCGTTGCTGTGAGTTGGAGCGGTGGAGCCTTGGCGGGGTAATCGGCCCTCGGCGTCCCCGGCAAGCCTTGCCAGGGCAATCTTGAGAGTTGTCTTCGGGGCAACCTCGACCTCGCCGGGCTCGCCTGCTCGGCAAGGGAGGTTTTTCCTTAGTGGTATCTTGCCCCTTTAGCTTGACTTGGTCTTTATCCACCCTTTGATTTCCCAAAGAGCTGATCTCTTTTGCTTGGTCTGGTCTTGAATGCTGCACCATTGTTCTTGAGTCTGTGTACAGTCTGGGTAACATACCTATGGTTCGTTGCACCGACAGGAGCCCCCGGGCCTGGCCTGAATGCGCTGCCGAGCATCATCACGGTAGGCCCTGTCCAGTTCTCTGGCGGGGAGGCTGTGGTAGCTCACCCTTTGGGATTTTCTTTGCTTCTTCATTAATCTGATCTTGAGTCAGTTTCCGGTTTCCCCGTGCGTCGTGCAAGACGTTGTGGGGGAGATTATGAGCCACGATCCATGGGCTACGCATGTCCCACATTCACGGGGTGGTAACTGCCACTCCACTCTCTTTCCCACTTGCAGCGCTTCCGCCACGTGTACCGCATGCGTTGCGCGGGGTTGGCGGCCGACACGGAGGGCATGGAAATGTGTGCCATGGCAGAAACCCAGATGCCATGGATTGGAGCTGAGGGTCGGCCTTGATTCCATGAGTCGTTGGTGGCGCACGAAAGCCGGATTGGAGGAGTAGGGCGGCTGCCTTCAGGGAGAGGAGCCAGTCCCCTGCCCCGTTCGCCTATAAAAAGGAACGCAGGGCAGGGTGCTTCTCCACACATCTCACCCCTTCCTTCTCCTTAGCAGCTCTCGTCCACCATGGTGAGGGGCCGGGGGCGTGGCGGTTCTCCGGCAGTGGTGACGAGGGCTTCTACTCGACAACGCCTCCCTCCTCCTATTGAAAACACGGGGGCGGAACCCGCCGCAAGAGGAGGTGGGAGGGGGCGAGGTCGGGGCCGCCATGGTGCCCGGGGTCGAGGAGGATGGGGTGGTGCTCTGATTGCACCTCTGCTGGTCGCTCATCCCCCAATGGAAGGCCACGTCAAAGATCAACCGCTGGAGTTCATCATCAGGTTGTATAAGCCCCCGCACGGCCGCCTCCGCCTCCCTACTCCATTTGCGAGGGTGATGGAGCGTGAACAACCGCGCTCACTAAAGCTGCACATGAGGGGTTGCTGTAATGGCAGCATGCTCATGGATGTGGATTTCCCCGCCCCTCATGTCATGCTCTTTCGACGCGGCTGGAAGATTTTTGCCCACGCCCAAAGCTTGTTGGAGGAGCACATCCTCCATTTTAAATTAATGGATGCCGAACTGCTCTCCGTCAAGGTCTTCGGATGCTCGGGTGCTCGCTTAGGGTGCTGCGCGGAGAGCTCGACCGACGATGAAAGCTCCTCCTCGAGCGATAGCGACGAGGAGGATAGTGACGGCGATGACGACGGCGCCAATGGGGAGGACGACAGCTCTAACTCCGGCTGAATGCCAGCCGCACCATCACTGTCAGGCGGTGGCACCATCATCTGCACCTGCATCTCACTCCCGGCAAGGCGATTTATCGGGGAGTTGGATGCAGAGGTGGGGATGATGTCTTCGGCTCCTCCAGCAGCCTTCCAGCTGGACCCCGGTAGGCTTCCTAACAGGCTGCAGCTTCGTTCGCCCTGCCGCGTCCTGCTGGCCCTGGTGGCGGTGGTTAGGGGGACCTTCCGCCGCTCTCTTCACCATCACCTTCGCCCGTGCCCTCCCAGTCTTGTCAGGTTCCCTGTCATGGAGCCTGACAGGGTTAGGCTGGGCTTCTGCCCAGGCACCCCTTTTGCCCTCTTTTCTTCCCAGCGTAGTCCCTAGGAGGAGAGGGACAAGAAAGGGATTACGGGGCACTGATCTTTTTTCAGTTTAAAATGTGTAGGCATCGGCCAAACTTTACTCTAAATAATGTAAACTTCTTTATCCATGTTTGTGTTCTGTAAGATCTATACTTGCTTATCAGCATATTAATGAAAAAGACAAGCTTTGCCAGGTACTTGTGCATGTATCATATCCATGCAGAGGTGAAATGCCTCTATACATTTAAGTAAACAAGTTTCCCCGGCAGGCTATCCTTCCGGTGCCCTCAGTTTGTTGCCACGGGGCTAGGCCTGCCGGGCACAAAACCACAAAAAGGGACCAGCCCCTCGCCGAACCTCTTCCGTCAAAGGCCACTGTGACCACCCTCACTGAAGCAACATTCGAGTCAAAGGGTAGGAGCACCTATGTTTCGAAGGTGGCGGGGTTTTCATATCCACAAGTTTTCAAATTACAGAACAGGTATGGATAAGTAGGAACTTATCTGTTTGGTCTGCCGGGGATCGTCACGTAGGCTCATCTTCATTTCTTCTCTTCGGGATCAAGTCCACGGCAAGAACCCTGCAACTTAGTGCAGATGAAAATAATGCCACATGCGACCTCATCTACATGATCATGCTATGCTCATGATATGCTTATGCATGCATGCAAGTTTCGGGGGGCCCCCAGCGCTTCGTTTATTTCTCTGTTGCTCAGGGTCTGCACCTTTCTTTGTACAAAGGGTTACATGCAACTTCGGCAAAGCTTGTACAAAAGGGTGGGTGCCGGGCAGGGCCCGACAGCTGCGCCTTATGGGTAGAACTTACGGAGATGCTCAATATTCCATGAGTTTTGCAATTGAATGCCATCTCCGGTCTCCAGATGGACTGCACCAGGTCTGGTGACTCGTACTACCCGGTAAGGGCCTTCCCACTTTGGCGTCAACTTGTTTGCACCCTTGGCAGACTGAACACGCCCAAGGACAAGGTCGCTTTCCTCAAAACTCCAGGCATAAACCCTGCGGCTGTGATAGCGATGCAGGGCTTGCACGTAGCATGCAGCACGCGTAGCAGCCCGGAGATGGTTCTCCTCAAGTAGCACAGCATCGTCACACCGGTGCTGTTCCTACGCTACTTCATCGTAGGCAGGCACTCGAGGAGACCCGAATATGAGTTACGTGGGGATAACTACTTCTACCCCATAGACTAGGGAGAAGGGAGTCTGCCCGATAGCTCTATTTGGTGTCGTATGGAGGGACCAAAGAACCACCGACAGCTCATCGATCCATTGCCAGCTGCACTTCTGCAGCCTATAAAAGGTTCTTGTCTGGAGACCTCGCAGCACTTCGGCGTTCGCCCTCTCAGCTTGTCCGTTGCTTCTGGGATGGGCAACAGAGGCAAATGAGACCTTGCTTCCGAGGGCATGAACGTATTGCATGAAGGCGCGGCTTGTGAATTGGGTGCCATTGCCGGTGATGATTCGGGCAGGTACCTCGAAGCGGCACACCAATCCTTTCAAGAACTTGATAGCTGACTGCGCAGTCACCTTTCTCACAAGCTCAACTTTCGGCCACTTTGTAAACTTGTCGATTGCGACGAACAAGAATTCAAAGCCCTGGTAGCACGGGGGAAGGGGCTCAAGATGTCGAACCCCCAGACCGAAAATGGCCATGACAAAGGGATTGTTTGGAGAGCTTGAGCAGGCTGATGGATATTCTTGGAGTGGAACTGGTAGGCTTCACATTTGGTGACTAGTTCAAAGGCATCTTGGAGGGCTGTGGGCCAGTAGAAACCTTGCCAAAAAGCTTTCCCCACCAAGGCCCTTGATCTGATGTGGGAGCCACACATACCCTTGTGTATCTCTGCCAGCAGTTCCTTTCCTTCTTCCCGGTAAATGCACTTCAATTTCACACCATTGGGCCTTCTTCTGTATAGTGTGTCATCAATGAACTAATACATACTGGCCCTCCGGGCTAGTCTTTCAGCTTCTTCTTGTTCTTCGGGAAGTTCTCCTGTTTGGAGGGAATGAACAATGTGTCGCACCCAAGTTGGAGCCTAGGGCTCGGCAACAAGGACTAGCGGCACCTCCTCATCGATGGGAGCGCATGCCTCGACCAGAAGGACTGGTAGTTTAGCGGGAGGGTGCAGCTCACCGATCGAAGGGGAGTTGTTCCCGCCAAGCTCTCTGCCGGGGGCTTCGGGAAGCTCTGCCGGGAGAGGCTTGCCGGAGTTCAATTTCCTCCTCTTGCTGGCCATTGTTGCTAGGGATACGGAGGGTTGAGTCAGATGGAGAACAAAAGTCCCTGGTTCCACAGGAAGTTTTTGCACAGTGCACTTTGACAGATGATCAGCAATGCTATTTTCCGCATGTGGCACGTGCTCTGTTTGCAGTCCGTCAAAGCGCTCCTCCAACTTTCTCACTTCCTCGATGTATGCCTCCATCAATGGGCTTTGATAATCCTTATTGACTTGCCTCACCACAAGTTCCGAATCTCTGCGGATGATCAGCTTCTTGATTCCCAGTTCTGTTGCAATTCTGAGCCCGGCAAGGAGCCCTTCATACTCTGCAGTATTGTTGGTAGCCTTCTCTCGGGGGAAATGCATTTGAACGACATACTTAAGGTACTCCCCAGTGGGAGCAACGAGAAGCACGCCAGCTCCTGCACCTTGTAGGGATAAGGCACCATCAAAATACATAATCCATTCTTGGGGTGCTTCCTTGCCGGGGATGACTGTCTCGGGTACTTCTTCATCAGGGGTTGGCATCCACTCCGCAATGAACTCTGCTATAGCTCTGCTCTGAATAGTTGACGTGCTTTCAAACTTCAAACCAAAGCTGGATAACTCCAAAACCCATTCCACGATTCTGCCAGTGGCTTCGGGGTTTCAGAGTATGCGTTGCAAGGGGAAGCGGGTGACAACCATGATCTCGTGGGCTTGGAAGTAGTGGCGCAGTTTCCTTGAGGCCATGATGAGGCCAAAAATCAACTTTTGCATGCCAGAGTACCTCGACCTAGCCCCCTGCAGCAGGGAGCTGACGAAGTACACTGGGCACTGCACCACCTTCTTCCTTGCCGTGATCTTGGAACTGTCTCCACTGCCTTGCTCTCCCTTGTCTTGAAGTGCATCTGACCTTGCTGAGATGGGTTCACTTTCCTCTATTGAGGGGATGGCGGTGGTGGCTGCTGCTTCATCTACCTCCCGCTGTGCCACCAGCGCTGCGCTAACCACTTGATTGGTCGCTGCTAAATATAGCAGCAACGGCTCTTGTGGTTTAGGAGCGACTATGGTGGGAACAGAGGAAAGGTAGGTCTTCAAATCTTGTAGAGCAGGGTCTGCCTCCGGGGTCCACTCCATGGGCCCTGCCTTCTTCAAGATTTTGAAGAAAGGCAAGGCGTGCTCCGCGGACATGGAAATGAACCTGCTCAGCGCGGCAACTCATCCAGCCAAACGCCTCACGTCTTTAACTATCTTGGGTGCTTGAATCTGCTCGATAGCCTTGATCTTGTCGGGGTTGGCCTCTATCCCCCGATGGGACATGAAGAAGCCAAGTAGCTTGCCTGAAGGAACGCCAAACACACACTTCTCCGGGTTCAGCTTCAAGTTGATCCTGCGCAGATTTGCAAAGGTCTCTTCCAAATCCTGAATGAGAGTCGTTCTGTCCTTGGTTTCGACCACTATATCATCCATATAGGCTTCAATATTTCTGTGCAGCTGGGACTCAAAGCCAATCTGTAGTGCTCTTGCAATAGTGGATCCGGCACTCGTCAACCCGAAGGGCATCCGTACAAAACAGTACGTGCCACATGGGGTTATGAACGCGGTCTTCTCTTCGTCTTCCTTGGACATGAAGATCTGGTGGTATCCAGAGTAGGCATCCAGGAAGGAAAGCAGGTCACAACTGGAGGTGGAATCCACAATCTGGTCGATGAGCGGCAAGGGGAATGGGTCCTTCAGGCATGCTTTGTTCAGATCTGTGAAATCTATGCAAAGCCTCCATTTCCCAATCGCCTTGCGCACCACCACTGGATTTGCTAAACATGTTGGATGCAATACTGCTCTGACCAAACCATCTGCCTCGAGTTTCTTGATCTCCTCGGCAAGAAACTGTTGCCGCTCCAAAGCTTGCTTCTGGACCTTCTGCTTGGCGGGCCGGGCATGTGGGCAGACAGCAAGGTGGTGCTCGATTACTTCCCTGGGAACACCGGGGATGTCAGATGGTTGCCAAGCAACACACATCGACATTCGCCCGCAGGAAAGCAATGAGCGTGCTTTCCTATTTGTCATCGAGGGTGGCATTGATGGTAAACGTACCATCAGCTCCAGCCAGCCCTGCCGGGACCTTCTTCAGAGCGGGCGTAGCAGCCTTGGATCTCTTGCTATTCGAACTCTCCGGCAAGTCATCAACAGGCGCAGCACACTCCGAAGAGGTACGCTTCCTGGATTCCTTGCTGGCATAGTGGGAGCAGTGGCTTTCGAGGCCTCTGCAGCGATTGCTTCCTGGTACATCTTGTCCACGCATATGATTGCGTCTTTCTTGTCTAATGTAATGGAAATGACACCCATTGGCCCTGGCATCTTCAAAGTGTTGTAGGCATAGTGGGATGCCACCATGAATTTAGCCAGGGCTGGGCGACCAAGGATTCCATTGTACGGCAGGGGGAGGTTAACCACATCAAACACGATCTTCTTAGTTTGGTAGTTTAACTCCCCCACGAATGTTACCGGTAGTGTGATCTTCCCCTTAGGACGACTCCTGCCGGGATTGATCACTTGGAACGTACCAGTAACGTTGAGCTCTTCATCTGCTATCTAGAGTTTGCTGATGACCTTTGGAGAAATCAGATTCAACCCGGCCCCGCCGTCAACCAACATCTTTGTGAACTTGAGGTTGCGGATCGTTGGTGAAACCAACAACAGTAAACACCCTACCGTGGTAGTGCGGTCAGGGTGATCCTCCACATAAAAGATGATGGGCGTGCGGGACCACTTGAGCGGCTTCCGAGAATCTGCCGCTGGCTCCACGGCATTGACCTAACGCACCCACTTTTAAAGTTGGCGGTGAGAGGAGTGCAAAGATGCACCCCCGTCAATGCATAGGGCGTCATTGGCTTTCTGGAACTCCTACTCGCTGGTTTCATCTTCATCTCCTTCATCACTCTCGTCCTCCCAATCCTTCTTCTCATGGCCTTTGGCGGGTTTCCCTTGATACTGATGAGCCTTGCCGGGGTGACCTGTTCTGCCGCCTCGGCCCTTCCCGCCAGCCCCATCTTGGTCTTTCTCCTTATCACGCTTCTCGTACTCAGCCCTCTGCTTCTTGACAAGTTGCTCAACATGATGACACTCCTGAACATCATGGCCCTTGGTCCGATAGATCTTGTAGTACGGCCCATCACCCTTCCCAGCCTTCTCGGCAGTGCGGCTTCCCGGCAATCAGTGCACGCGGCAGCTTCCTTTCCAGGAACCTCGGTCTTGGCCATCTTGCCGGTACTAGGTGCACTCGGTCCTTCAATGGTCATCACCGCTTTATCCTTGCACTTCTTTTTGTGCTTCTTGTTCTTCTTCTTCTGGTTGGTAGCGTCGTCGTCGTCCTCTGAGTCGATGTCGATGCCATCTTCTTCACCGGGGAGTCGTCTCCCCTCTTCTACTCGGGCACACTTATCCACCAGACTGTATAGCTCATTCACAATCTTGGGTAACCGAACGTTCATTTTAGAACGTATCCGGCGGTTGCGCACGTTGGACTGGAACGCAGCTATCACAGCTACCGGGTGGATGTCTGGAATGTTCCTGTGCACCCGGCTGAACCTCTGCATGTACTTCTGCTGACTCTCTCCTTCCTTCTGCTGGAGTAGCTGCAAGTCGCTGGGTCGCCCTGGTTCTTGATGGCCGCCCGTGAAGGCACCAACAAACTCATGGCACAGGTCAGCCCAGGTTGAGATGGAATTCTCTGGAAAGTGCATCAGCCAGGACCTCACATTTGGCTTGAGTGCCAAAGGGAAGTAGTTGGCGAATACCTTCATCTCCTACCCCGACAGCTTGAACAGTGATGGTGTAGATGCTCAAGAACTCTGCCGAGTTCAGTCTTCCATCGTACTTCTCTGGTATTTCTGGCTTGAACGTGCGAGCAGATGGCCAACAGACTTGCCGCAGCTCGTGAGTGAAGGTGGGGCACCCAACCTCGAAAGGTAGGTACCCACCTTCACCGGGCGTGGGCTTGTCGACATCGGGGCCATTGTGCCTATCAGACTGGCATTGGGTTTCGCGGCATCGTTCGATGGCGACACGCGCATCTTCCCTCCGCCTGTCTTCCAGGACTCACCGCTGGTCTCGTCGTGCTCGAGGATCGGACGAAGCAATCGATACGTCATCGGGTTCTTGGTCATGTGGCTCTGGCTGCGGCCCCTACGCTGGCTACCACGGAGGGGATTGCATCGTGGGGGTGGCCCCTTCGGTAGGACCAGCGGCTCGGGCCGTTGTCGTCGCCTGCGGAGGCCGTGACGGGCCCGTTCACTGTGATCCTCCCACCTCGGCGAAGCCAATCAGGCTCTGAATGGTGGCTCTCCACTCATCCATCTGATCGGCCACTGGCGGATATCTCAATAGGAGTTGGGCCCGTGCCATGGCCTCCGAAGTAGAGCTCGGCATAGATGACGATGTAGACCGTAACATCGCCTGGCTTCTGACGGTGCTGGTAGCGGCAGCGCCGTGCTCCCATCACTGTGAGCCAATCGCCAGGGTGGCGTGGTGACGAGGTGGATGTGCTTGGGGATCGGTGGCTCTGTTCGGCGCATCGCCTTGGCCAGACCATCCTGGGGGTGGCGCGTGTCCTGCGGCCGCACCCGCAGCGGGGGTGGCCGGAGGGTTGCGATTCGCCCTAGGGCTAGCGCCACCGCTGTGGTTGCATCCTTCGGTGGGGTGGAGAGGCGGAGACAGAATAATCTCTCCACCCACACCTTGTGGAGCATGGCCGCTGGGACATTGTTGGCGCTGTCCTTCTCCGGTGCCTCCTACTACCGTTTCGGCCATAGGGGAGGTGGTGACGACGCCGCCTGCGCCGGCCATGTCCCCCGCAGTGTCCACGTCCCCATGCATCCCCGTAGCCCCCACGGCATCGGCGGCCGCGTGCGAAGGGGCCTTCGAGGTGGACGGGTGAGCTGCGGCACCAGGTTTCTTCTTGGACGCCATGGATGATGAAGCCGTCGATGAAGAAAATGATGATGAAGATGACACGCTGCTTGCACTCTCAGGTTCGCGCAAGCGCTTCGTCCTACCTAGCGCGCCAAAGATGTTGTGGGAAAAGACAACCACCTATGGGGTCATCGGCCCCTTGTGGTTCGGCAGGGGGGAAGGACGCATTGCACAAAGAGCGGAGGGTGCGGAGCAGCGCAGCAGCGATCAAACGGGCAGTTTTTACCCAGGTTCGGGCCGCCGCGGGGCGTAAAACCCTACTCCTGCTTTGGTGGATTGATGAGAGGACCGTGGTGGAGACGCAATGCTCTAGCCCTGCAAGGTTGCCTCGGGGCAATTGCAGCTACGCGCGTATGAGTGTACAAGGGTCCGAATCCTTTCTAAGTTTGCCATGGCCCTCCTTTTATAGATCAAGGGGTCACCACAATGGCAAATCAGTCATTGCGTACTGATTAGATAGCAAACAGTGCTATCATACATAACTCTGTAGACAGGACAAAGCGTACTAAATGCGCTGCTTAGTGTCACATCGTAGCGTAGCCTGACAAGCCTTGCCATGCCGTTCGGCCACCTTCTTGCCTGCCTACGTGACACGTCCCTGGACAGGTGTCATTTGGAGGTGATTTTCTCTGGAAGTGGCTGCCACATGCCAAATAATGGCCACTTAGTCACTTGGGGGCTCGACACCGCACATATCGGTGACTTGTGTTGCTATGAGGTGGAGCGGTGGAGCCTTGGTGGGGTAATCTGCCCTCGGCGTCCCCGGCAAGGCTTGTCGGGGCAATCTTGAGAGTTGTCTTCGGGGCAACCTCGACCTTGCCAGGCTCGCCTGCTCGGCAAGGGAGGTTTTTCCTTAGTGGTATCTTGCCCCTTTAGCTGGACTTGGTCTTTATCCGCCCTTTGATTTCCAAAAGAGCTGACCTCTTCTGCTTGGTCTAGTCTTGAATGCTGCAACCTTGTTCTCGAGCCTGTGTACAGTTTGGGCAACATACCTGAGGTTTGTTGCACCGACACGTTCCCTCGGGCGGCCAGTGGTTACCGCTACCTCTGTGTCACCGTCGACAAGTTCACCAAGTGGGTGGAGGTGGAGCCCATGCGCACCATCCCCGCCGGCTCGGTCGTCAAGTTCATCAAGGGCCTCGTGAGCCGGTTCGGTGTCCCCAACCGTATCATTACCGACAATGGCTCCCAATTCACAAGCACCCTCTTCAGGACATATTGTGCTAACCTTGGAACACAGATATGCTACGCTTTGGTGGCGGACCTGCGGAGCAACGGCCAGGCTGAGCGCGCCAACGCGGAGGTCCCGAGGGGCGTCAAGACAAGGAGCTTCAAGAAGAAGCTTGAGGCCTGCAGCAGGGGTTGGCTTGGTGAGCTTCAGTCCGTGTTGTGGTCTGTCCGCACCACTGTGACTATGCCCACCCGCGAGACCCCATTCTTCCTCATCTACGGGGCTGAGGTGGTCCTCCCACATGAGGTCAAGCATCACCGCCCGCGAGTCTTTGCATTCGGCGAGACGCGTCAGGATGCCTAGCAGGGAACTGATCTCATGCTCGGAGAGGAGGCTCGTTGCCAAGCCTCTCTCCGCGCCGCGAGGTACAAGCAGGCGCTATGGCGCTACCATTGCCTCAACATCCGCCCCCGGACCCTCGAAGTCGGAGACCTCGTCCTGAGATGGGTCCTCTCTAGGGAGGGCCTCCACAAGCTCTCGCCCATGTGGGAGGGCCCATTCAGGGTCGCCCGCATCTCCAGGCCTGGCACCGCACGCCTGGAGACGGAGGACGGGATCCCCATCCAGAATGCTTGGAACATCCAGCATCTCCACAAGTTCTACCCGTGACACTCTCATGGAGTCTCCCGATGCGCCGCCCCACGGCCTCACGGGAGCTCCCGCCCACACCCAAGTGGAAGCCCCATGCTCCGCGCTGGCGGACAACACGGTCGAACAACGACAATGTCCACGCCAAGTGGAGGCCCCATGCTCCGCGCTGGTGGGAAGACTAGTATAGGCGCCATAAGCGGCTTTTTCTTTCACTCACCCTAGTAACCAATTTGTGACTTCTTGGAATGAAATTTGAAGTTCTTGTATCTTTATTCGAAAAGGGGTGGGGATTTTTCTCCTTGCAGTGTTTTCCTGCTTGAATCTCGTTTTTAAAAGGAAGTGGCCGTTGCACGTTGCTCCCTCCCGCGCATCCCGCGAGCGGGGGCTGGGCACAATGTTTACGCTTGGGCCGGCCCCGACGGCATTGAAGGCCCAGGACACAACAGCCACGGGTCCGCCCGCACGCACACCTCGCAAGGACATTGGCGTCCAAATCCTCGCGCGACACTCTCGAGCGAGCCAACACGCATGTATTGGCTTCAGCCCCTGGCCTCAGGAGCGCTCATCTCCTGGCCCTGCTGGGCATCGCGACCCGGCATACCAGCGATGATCGACCCTCGCTCGAGGGCTCTAGACGCAAGATGGCGCCAAGGAAGGGTGGCTGAAGAAAAAGCAGCCACGGTCTGGCTCATTATTAAGGAATCCTACGTCAAGTGCTTTTTACATCTCCGTGAGGTCTGATGCCTCGTGGAGGAGTCTCCGGAGGCCCTGAGCCCTTGCAAGTCCCCCAGGAGACTCGTGAGCTGCGAGCCCCTCGAGACTCCGGAGCCATCTAGTCTGTGAAGAGGGAGCCTCCCTGACAAGCTCTCCCGGCTGCCCCGAAGCTCCGGCAAGCTCCAAAGGAGTGCGCCCCCACCACGCAGGAACCCGCCAAGGACCACGAGCGCACCAAGCTAAGTTATCCTAATCATGCCAGGCAGGAACCTTTCAAGTAGTAACAATATAAATGCTAGAATACAAGCGGGAAACACTGATATAAAGGCGCAAGAACCACAATTCATTACACGCCCCCGCGGGTCTCTTCATGACTCTTGATGCAGGAAACGCAAAAAAAAAACAAAAGGAGCGGCCTCTCAAGGGTCGATGTTCTTGCAGCCCAGCTCCGGCGCCGCCCACGCTCAGTCGGAGTCCTCCTCCTCCTTGATGGGGGCATGACGGCGTGGCGGCTCGATGTCCTCCTTGGCAGGGGCATGGTGGCAAGGTGGCTCGCCGTCCTCCTTGGTTTGGGCACGGGGACGTGGCGGCTCGTCGTAGTCGTCATCGCTCGAGCTCCCCCCGGGGGAGGTGCCGCTACAGCTGGAGGTATCGCGGTCGTCACCAAGGGCAAGTTCACCACTGAGGACACCGCCACCGCGATGGCCCTCGTTGTTGGAGAGGTGGTCGCTGTCGCTGCTGTCGCCCTCTGGGCAGCACCCCAAGTGCCTGCCGTCTTACCCGAAGACCTTGACGAAGAGCGTCGCCGCTCCGTCATACTTGAAGTGGAGGATACGCCTCCCCTGCAAGCCGCAGGCGCAGCCAAACGTCTGCCACCCGTGGTTCAGGAACACATAGCCCGCGGGGGTAACCTCGACCTCCACCCACGAGGCCTTGTTGCAGCAGCCGTCGGGCTGCAGCCATAGGCCAGCGGGTCCTCCGGTCGGCAACTCCTCCGCGAAGAAGCGTGGGAGCGGGATCCATGTGGCCGCCGGCCTCTCCACCCACCCCACGAACTCTCGGGCCACGTCGGCCGAGTGGGATCGCGGGCGGGGTGGCCGGGAAGCCACCTTGAGCTTTCCCCCTTGACCCCGGCTGCCACGACTTCCGTAGCCGCTTCCACGGGAGGGACCCTTCCCACGGCCTCCGGAGGCAATACGGACCCCCATGGGAGTGCGCTCACGCCCCTGGGGAACCACCGCCGGCGTTGTGGTGGACTTGCGGGGATGGCCACACCCCCTCTTGGGCGACGGCGACCCTGGTCCCTACTGGGGGCCTTTCCCCTTTTCGGCGGTGGAGAACTTCCTCACTGGCGCCATGGCTGTCGAGGCGGCAGTTTGGAGTGGGGAAGCAAGAAGATTAAGATGGGCTCGGGCCTCCGCTCCCTCGCCCTCTTATAGGCGATGGAAGGCTAACCGGCACCCCTTCACATTCCGAGCAATGATGGCTCTGTAGTGTGCGCCAGGCCTTTGTCAGCCAGGGCAGTTGCCGAGGTGACGTCGGGAAGTGGAGGCATATGCGCCCCATCATGCGCCACGCGTCGAGCCTGGCCCGCGGCGCTTCGCCCTTTGCTCCTTGTATTCACCTTGAAGCCAGCCCAAGCGCGCCTTGGGCTCGAGGGCTACTGTTAGTAATCTGGGATCGGGGGTACCCGGAGTTGCCTGCCTGTGGCCCAGCACATGGACTCATCGATGGCCCGGTATGGGCCAGCTGCAAGAAACCTAGGACAAGACCCTCGCGAGGGCCCTGGCCTCGCGAGGCGAGTGACGCCAAGACCTCCCGTGGAGCAGCTCCACGAGCCTGCCTCCCGAGGAGCGGATATTTCTATGCAGGATACCCCTCCTCATGAGGCCGCGATGACATGAGCCATGACGAGCAAGGCCAGGTGGGCACCAGCGAGCGTAGAGGGGACAGTTTCCTTTTCGGTGCTAAGGGAGCAAGGACGTACATGGGTTCCCGAGGGATTCCCCAAAGGTTTCCATTCTGGTGCAACGAGACCAAGACCACGAGCTCGGCAGGACAGATGTCATCGCCGAGCCCACCGCTACGTCATAGCCAGAAGAATTACATGAGAAGACCACCTTTCATCAGGATAAGATGTACTCCCTGTCCCCTTTTAAAATTAGCCACTGTGGGATCCCTTGCCGCCTAAGCTATGAGGGAAGAGGACCAAGGCCACTATATGGGCTAGCCACCACCGTAGAAGGGGATCCCAGACCGATCCATCCTCACCACCCAAGCCCTCGTGAGGCAGCTCGACCACTGTACTAGTTCATCCTCAACCTCCTCGTGAGGCCAATCCACAAAAAGTAGGAGTTGGGTTTTACACCGCAAGGTGGCCCGAACCTGGGTAAATCTCTGTGTTCACCCCTTCCTTACGATCCCGCGCACTCGGTGAGATCAAGCCATGGGTATGGCGAGCTAAGCGTCGTTGTGAAGCGAGATCCTTCATTCACGCCCCAGAGTTTGAACCTTCTTGGGTTTGCGGAGCCCTGATTCCGACATCGATGGCCTCCTCAGATCCGCGGACACAGCAAGATCAGCGGCAGGTGCTGCTAGACAGGCAAGCATGAGATGCTTGCACTATAATCCAACGGCACCGAGAGGCGCGCCATCAATCACATGAGCGCAACGGCTCAGTGGTCGATGAGCCAGCGCCGATTGTTGGCAGATACTTGCCTTACGAGGTTGGGTGCCCTCCAGGAGTGCCGCCAAGTCAAATAGCTAGTTCAGAAATACAAAGCTGAGTATGAGAAGCGGGAGAAGGAGAAAGTCCAGGATGGTACGAGTGGATCCGGTAAGAAGGGTCACGACGGCTGAGGTGGATGCCGCGGCAATGCTAACCAGAAGGAAGAAAATCCCGCCGGGGGCAGTGAGAAAAAAGAAGATGACGAACAAAGTGAAGAGGAGGATGACCACGAGTCTAGTGAACTGGAATTCCAGAAGGCAACAGAGGCCATGTGCATTGACAGGGGTGCATCTTTACACTCCTCTCACCGTCAGCTCAAGCAATGGGCACATGAGTTCAATGCAGTGGAACCGGCAGCGGATGCCCGAAAGCCCCTTAAGTGGTCCCACACGCCTATTATTTTCGACGCCAAGGACCACCCTGATCGCTGAACTGCGGTCAGGTGTTTGCTGCTGTTGGTCTCACCAACAATGCGCAACCTCAAAGTCACGAAAATACTAGCTGACGGTGGGGCTGGCTTGAACTTGATCTCCCCTGAGGTGATCGAGAGGCTGCAGATTCCTGAGGGAGAGATCAAGAAGACCGGGATGTTCCAAGGAATCAACCCGGGAAGGAGCCAACCTAAGGGAAATATCACACTGTCGGTGATGTTTGGCGGGGAGCAGAATTACAGGACAGAGAAAATTGTGTTTGTTGTTGTTAAAATCCCCTTGCCATTCAATGGAATTCTTGGTCGCCCAGCCTTGGCCAAGTTCATGGCAGCATCACACCATCCTAAAACACACTGAAAATGCCAGGGCCCATGGGTGTCATCTCCATCAACTCCGACAAGAAAGATGTAGTCATATGTGTAGACAAGGTCTATCGAGATGCCATGGAAGTGGAGTCTGTCAAGGCCATAGCCCCCGCCAAGGAAAAGAAAATCCAGAAACCCAGCAAGATATCTACCAAGACTTCTGGGAAGCGCGCCTCCTCAGAGAGCTCCGCACCCGTTGAGGACTTGCCAGAAAGCTCTGCCGGCAAGAGATCCAAGGCCACTCCACCTGCGACAAAGAAGGTGCCGGCAAAAGAAGAAACTATCGGTACCTTTAGCATTGGTGCCACTCTAGGCAGCAAATAGAAAACTGCGCTCATTGCCTTTCTGTGGGAGAATGTAGATGTGTTTGCATGGCAACCATCCGACATGACTGGTGTTTCCAGGGAGGTAATTGAGCACCACCTTGTTGTCTGTCCTCATGCTCGGCCCGTCAAGAAGAAGGTCAGGAATCATGCTTTCGAACAGCAACAATTCATAGCTGAAGAGATCAAGAAACTTGAGGCAGTATTCTTGGTTAGAGGAGTGTTACATCCAACTTGGTTGGCAAATCCAGTTGTCATGCGCAAGGCGATTGGCAAGTGGAGACTTTGTATTCACTAAAGTGATCTCAACAAAGCATGTTAGAAGGATCCTTTCCCTTTGTCGTGCATTGATCAGATTGTAATCCATTGCCGGCCTTGATTTGCTCTCGTTTCTTGATGCCTACTCCGGGTATCACCAGATATTCATGTCTAAGGAAGATGAGGAGAAGACCGCATTCATTACTCCATGTGCCACGTATTGCTTTGTACGTATGCCTTTCAGACTAAAGAGTGTTGGTTCGACGTTTGCAAGAGCAGTTCAGATTGGTTTTGAGCCACAGTTGCACAGTAATGTAGAAGCATATATGGATGATATAGTGGTCAAGACCAAGGACAAATCAACCCTCATTGGGGATTTAGAAGAGACGTTTGCAAACTTGCGCAAGATCAACATGAAGCGCAACCCCGATAAGTGTGTGTTTGGAGTTCAACCAGGAAACTTCTCTGGTTCTTTGTGTCCCAGCGTGGAATTGAAATGAATCTCGACAAGATTAAAGCTATAGAGCAAGTTCAAGCACCCAAGAACATCAAGGATGTGCAGCGTCTTGCCAGTTGTGTCGCGGCTTTAAGCAGGTTCATTTCAAGGTCTGCTGAGCGCACCCTGCCGTTTTTCAAGATATTGAAAAAGGCAGGTCCAGTAAAATGGGCTCCGAAAGTGGAGGCCGCACTGCAAGATCTGAAAAGGTACTTGCCCTCTACACCAACCTTAGTCACGCCTAAGCCACAGGAACTATTGTTGCTATATTTAGCGGCAATGAACCAAGTGGTTAGTGCCGCGCTGGTTGCGTAGAGAGAGGCTAGCGACGAGGAAACAATGGCGACAAAGCTATACCATGCCAAAGCGGGGTCCTCCCCGGCAGGTCCAGATACCGGTAAGGCAAAAATAGTGCAGGAGAAAGAAGTTGATCAGCAGATTACGCCAAAGAAGAAGGTGGTGTAGTGGCTGGTGTACTTTGTTAGCTCTCTCCTGCAGGGGCTAGGTCAAGGTATTCGGGCGTGCAAAAATTCCTCTTTCGCCTACTCATGGCCTCAAGAAAGCTGCACCACTACTTCCAAGCACATGAGATCATGGTGGTCACTCGCTTCCCATTGCAGCGCATTCTGTGGAATCCAGAGGCAACTGGCAGGATATTAGAGTGGGCATTGGAACTATCAAGTTTTGCACTCAAGTTCGAGAGTACATCAACTATTCAGAATAGAGCACTGGCAGAGTTCATTGCAGAATGGATGCCAACATAGGATGGCGAGATCCAGGAATCGACCCTCCCCGACAGAGAAACTGAGAAAGATTGGATCATGTACTTTGACGGTGCTTTCATGCTACAAGGTGCCAGTGCCGGAGTGCTGCTTTTCGCACCCACCGGAGAGCATCTCAAGTACATGATCCAAATGCACTTCCCCCATGAGGAAGGTACCACCAACACTGTGGAGTATGAGGGATTGCTTGCCGGCCTCAGAATTGTGGTGGAATTGGGAATCAGAAAGTTGATCATCCAAGGTGACTCGTAACTTGTAGTGAAGCAAGTGAACAAGGATTATCAGAGCCCATTGATCAGAACACTTCGACGGTATGCAAACAGAGAACATTCCCCATGCGGAAAATAGCATTGCTGATCAACTGTCAAAGTCTGCTGCCCAGAAGCTACCTGTGGAACCAGTGACTTTTGTGCTCCATTTGAATCATCCAACAGTTACCCCGTCAATGAGAGCCAAAAAGAGAAGAAAGATAAGCACCAGCAAATATTTTCCGGCAGAGCATCCTGAAGCCACCGACAAGAATGTTGTCGGGAATGATGATGTGCTTGTCGGTGAGTAGCAGCCTCGAGCAGAGTCTCAGATTCTTGCCATCGAGGTTAGCGCTCCCGTGGAATAAGAAATGCCTTTAGTCCTTGTCGTCGAGCCACAAGCTCCGGCATGGGCCCAACAGATAGTTCAGTTTCTCCAAACAGGAGAACTTCTCGAAGAACAAGAGCAAGCTAAGAAAGTAGCCCGTCAATCGAGTATGTATCAGTTTGTGGACAACATCCTATGCAGAGAGAGGCCGAACGGAGTGAAATTGAAGTGCATTTGCCGGGAAGATGGACCGAAGTTGTTGGCGGAAATACATGGAGGCATATGTGGTTCCCATACAAGATGAAGAGCCCTTGTCGGGAAGGCTTTCCGGCAAGGTTTTTATTGGCCCATTGCCCTCCAGGATGCAACTGAGCTAGTAACGACATGTGAAGCAAGCCAGTTCCATTCAAATAATATACATCAGCCGGCACAAGCCCTCCAAACAATCCCTCTCTCCTGGCCTTTTTCGGTCTGGGGGCTCGATATCTTGGGCCCCTTCCCCCGTGCTACCGGGGGCTTTGAGTTCCTATACGTCGCCATCGACAAGTTCACAAAGTGGCCGGAAGTAGAGCCAGTGAGAAAGGTGACTGCACAGTCAGTTGTCAAGTTCTTCAAAGGACTAGTTTGCCGCGTTGGGGTTACAAATAGAATCATCACTGACAACAGCACACAGTTTACGAGTCGCACCTTCATGCAGTACATCCAGAGCCTTGGAAGCAAGGCTTGATTTGCCTCCGTTGCTCACCCAAGGAGTAACGGGCAAGCAGAAAGGACGAATGATGAAGTGCTGCACGGGCTCAAGACAAGAACTTTTGACAAGTTGCACAAGTGCGGGAGACGTTGGATTGATGAGTTGCCGATGGTTCTTTGGTCAATCAGGATGACACCAAATCGAGCTACTGGCCAAACACACTTCTCCCTAGTCTATGGTGAGAGGTGGTGCTACCCATGGAACTCATATACGGGTCACCTCAAGTACTTTCCTACGATGAAGTAGAGCAAGAGCAGCTCCGACATGATGATGTTGTAGTCCTCAAGGAAGATCATCTACGGGTAGCTGTGCGAGCTGCACACTACCAGCAAGCCTTGCGTCGCTATCATAGCCGCAAGGTTCATGCCCGAAGCCTTGAAGAAGGCGACCTTGTCCTTCAGCACGTTCAGCCCGCCAAGGGAACAAACAAGTTGAGGCAGAAGTTGGAAGTCCCTTATCGGGTAGTACAAGTCACCAGACCCGGCGCAGTTCATCTGGAGATCAAAGACGGCATTCATGTGTAAAACTCGTGGAATATCGAGCATCTTCGCAAGTTCTACCCATAAGGCACCATTGTTGGGCCCTGTCCTGACAACCCTTTTTGTACAAGCATAGTCTCAATGACTTGTAACCCTTTGTACAAAGCCAGGTGAAGATCCTGTGCATATCTCAATAATGCTAAGTGCTCCACAAACTTTCATGCATGTTTACTCACGTACTAATGCATAATATAGTGTGATGGCACTTTGCTTGAATGAAATGACTAACATACCGCCAAGGTCTCCGCATTACCGTACTTCTCCTCTTTATTTTTCTACAAATGCAGAACGATTCCCTGTGTACATGTTTCCCGGGGAGGAACAAAGATGGGATGTTCGGATAAACGGTGTTTCGCATTCATTTCATACGATAAGAAGTACAACAAAGAAAGAAAAGTTGAAAGTTTTCAAATATAATTTCATTGCTTGCATCTTGCAAATTCTCCTTGCATGTCTCTATATTCGTACGAAAATACTGCACGCGAAGGAATCCTACTACATTTTGTGTTGTGCTCTAGCTCTGCCTCGAGTCCGCTCAACAGAGTCTGTGCAGCTGTGTTCAAGACCGGCAAGTTGCTTTGCCGGTGGTCGCGCCCCGGCAAGGTTCCAGATAGCGTAGGGTACTAAATTAAAATTCGTATGAGCCAGAGACAAACAAGGAGGATAGTTTACATTTATTTGAGCACGTCGAATATCATACATTTTTTGAAAAATGAAAAGTGCTCAATAATGTCTTTCTTGGCCCCCTCCTCCCAGGATTTACATCAAGTGCAAGGAGGGCAAAAGGGGCGCCCAGGCGAAGCACCCCCGGCAAATCGCTCCGCCGGGGTCCAGCTGTAGATGATGGTGCTGCCGATGCTCAGCTGGCGATGATGGTGCTGCCGATGTTCAGCTGGAGTCGTCTTCGAACTTGATGACTGGAGACTCGTTGTCTTCGTCTTCACCAACTGCATCCTCCTCATCACTGTCGCTCGAGGAGGAGCTTTCGCCGTCGCTCGAGCTTTCTGCGCAGCACCCTAGACGAACGCCTGAAGGCCCAAAGAGCTTCATAGAGAGCGCATCAGACTCCACTAGTTGGAAGTGGAGGAAGTGCCCCTCCGCCAAGTAGCAGGCACGAGCGAAGGATTTCCACCCCTGTGTGAGGTACATGATGCCATTGGCGGGGAACTCTACGTTCACCCAAACGGTGCCATTGAGGCAACAAATTTATGCGTAACCACAACCCGAGTGGCTGGTCCACCTCCATTACCCTGGCAAAGGTATGAGGGAGTCGTTGCCTGCTCCTCGGCGGGTCACGCAGCTCCACGATGAACTCAAGCGTGGGGTCCCCCGTGTGGCCTTCCGCTAGGAGCGCGGCAGCTGGAGGCGGAACCACCAGTGTTCCGGTCCAGCCTCCTTGACCACGAGCGCCGCGTCAAACATGGCCTCGCCCTGCGTCCCTGCCCCGTGCGCTGGAGCCAGCCTCCATGGACGCGGCCGAAGGAGAAGCATGGTGCTGAGGAGAAGCTCTCGCTACCACAGCGGAAGCCTGAGCACGACCCCTTCTTCTCGCCATGGTGGTAGAAGATGCAAGAAGAATGGAGGAGAAGGAGATGGATGAGCATCGTCTCCTGCAACCTTCCCCTCATTTTATAGGAGGGGACGTGGGGGCTGGCTCTCCATAGCCGTAGGGCGATCGCCCCACTCCACCAATCCCACGCCCTACATTGCTGGCAGGCACTTTACTCCGTCGACCGATCAGTCTCGCCAATCCGGTGTCCTGGCTCCTCTGATCAAGGAACTGCCACCGCGACCGTCCTGCTACACCAATCCCACGCCCAGCATCTATCCCGCATCATGGCAGGGAGTGCAGTAAAGGAGGGAGTGATGGCAGAGGTGGCAGTTACTCCAAACCACGTATGATCATGGGCCTGCCCATGTCGAACCTGGTGGCGACCCACGTTCGCGCGCGCCCCTGGTATTTGGCACGGTGACAGAAGTTGTTTGAAAGACGAGAACACCAAGAAGAAACAGGGGGCTTGCTCTAAGTTCGGGTTAATGAAAAAGCAAAGCAGATTCCAAAGTATTGGTATCATTTCACCGAGATCAACGTCATTTGTCTGTGCATTGTTTGGGCCTCGCCCAACAGTGCCCGGCAGCACGTATGACCGAGTCCTGAGGGCTCCTGTCGGTGTATTAAACATTGATGGATAATACCCTGACTTATGCACAGACAAGTAGCAGCTCCCCCGCCAAGCTAAAGTCTTAGTGAAGGTTTCCAAGTCAAAAGGAGCAGCTCTTTGTGAGATCAAAGAGGGCATCAAGAAGACCAAGGCAAGTTACCAAGGTGGAGTACTAGAAGCAGGCCCTTGCCGATAAGGCAGGACAGGCAAGGCGAAGGCCCGGCAGGCTCTGGACCCATCAAGACATTGCCAACCACTGGCGCTCCACCTCACCGAGCAGATAGTCACCCGTTGGGGTCGGGGTACACAAACAGGGCTGTATGTTTCCCCTGACTTGTGCACCGACAGTAGGCCGCCAACCCAATAACACCAAGCTTCCAAGACAAGGCCAAGCCAGAGAGATAGCTCTTTGAGGAATCAAAGGGCGGATCAAGAAGACCAAGACTAAGGAAAGACCTCCCTTGCCGGGCAGGCGAGCCTGGTCAGGTCGAGGCCGCACCAAGAACAAGTCCCAAGATTCCCCCAGCAGGCTTGCCGGGGCCGCTAAGGGCGAATGTCCCTGCCAAAACTCCACCGCTCCATCGCACAGCGATGCAAGTCACTTATCAGTGTGGTGTCGAGCCCCCGAGTGATTAAGTGGCTGTTATTTGGCATGTGGCCCCAGGCCTCCTAAGCCGGGCGGCGGCGCGTGAGGCGGTGTCCATCTATGAGCCGGGGCAGCCGCTAGAGGGCCGCGCGCCCGCACTCCCGGCGTCCTTCTCCCGGAGCGACTTTTGGGGCACGGAGGCCGTGCCGAGGGCTCCTCCGCTGGTCCTTGCCTGGCGGTTGGCCGATCTACATGATGGCTCCATCTTCAAGCGATGGGGCTGGACCATGTCGTGCCCCTTCGATGGCGCAGGGAGCGGTCGAAGGAGCTCCGACCACCGGTCCCCCGCCGGAGACGGGTGAGCCATCTCGCGCCCCTCCGGCAGACTGGGGCGCGGAGGAAGGGCCCGGCCAAGCATTGGAGCTTGCACGCGGGCGCAGTGTTGTCCGCCACGACCTTTTCTAGGAAGCAACAAGTGCGCTAGGCCGCCTCGGGGCAGAGCTTGCTGATGTCAACACGCGGCTCGAGGCTGAGGGCCTTCGCCTGGCACGCGAGTGGCGCCAACTGAAAGTCGCCATTAACCTTGGGCGCTTGCAGCCCGAGCGCATCTGCTCAGAGGCCGAGGAATCCCTTGCAACTTCTCGGGAAGGCTGTGCCCGCGCCCTGGAGGCCCGAGCTATGGATCATCGTCGTGAGGTGGCGGAGGAGCGCGAGAGGGAGCTTCGAGCCTCGAACGCCGCTCTTGAGCGGCAAGTCCAGGCGTGTAGAGCCGCTCTTGCGGCGCCGCCGGGCGGCCCCTCCAAGGACGATGCGGGAGTCCGGGCGCGTGAGGACACGCTGGCGCTCGAGGCATTGGAGCATGGCCTAGAGCGCGAGTGATTGGAGGTGATGGAGCGCCAAGTAGCCACAGTCGAGGATGCCCTTGCCTCTCGGAAGACAAGAATGCAACATGAGGTCAACCTGAAGGTGGCCGGGATCAGCGACGCTCTTGTCGGGGAATATCGCCAGAAGCTGAGGCTCCAGGAGGCTCGCTTCAAGCGATGGCACGCTGACCAGCAGGGAAAGGCCGACGCCCTCAAAGCAGAGCTGGCCGTGGCCGAGCAGCGCGAGAAGGCCGCCGAGGCAGACCGGGCCACAGCTGAAGCCGAGCTGTCCTCCCTTCATCAGCAGGTCGAAGGTGTTACGTCCCTCGTGGAGAGAGCCTCGGACAAGGTGGGCCACCGCCGAACGCTGCAGCGCCAGCGTTCCTTGATGTTCGAGGACCTTCGGGTCAGGGCCAACCGGGCCCTGAGCACTATCTGCGACAAGAGCATCTCCCGCTCGTACGAGGCCGATGATGCCGGCTACCTCCGCTTCTTCACCCAGGTCGTGGCCTACCTTGAAGGTGGGGTTGGGAAGGCGCGCCAACTCATTGAAGAGAAGAGCTGCAACCTTCTCAAGTGCGCGTTCTCGCGTGTCCTTCGCCACCTCTTTAGCCTCGACCCCGACTTCGACTTCAGCACCGCGATAGCCCCCGTGCCCAGAGCAACTCAGGGCGACCTGGCGAGCTGGGTTGACAACCATGTGGATGACCTGATCGCGGAATTTCCCCTTGCCGACGAGGTGACTGCGCTCGCAGCCGAAGAGGACGAAGCTGATGGCGATGATGATGACAACGATGCTGACGGTAGCGCGTCTCGCTAGGCTTGCATTTCCTTGTTTTCCTGCCAAAATTTCGGATATGGCCCCGTGGGGCGTGAAAGCATTTTTTGGGGGGGCTTCCCTGTAATGCATGGAACAATGATGTGCTATCTAAATTATTTTGAAAATATGCCGTCGTGAGCTGGAGAGCTCCTGACTAGGGTAGTTGGTGTGGCTTAGCTTTTGTGCTCACGACATTGGATGGGTTCTTGTACCGCAGGGACGTGTTTCTCCTGAGACGGGCCCTCCGGAGCCCCCAGTCCGCGGGATCGCAGGGGGGGGGCTTGTGAGGGCTTAGGGCCTGCCGGTGCGCCTCTGCCAGGCGTCGAGCTCCGTGGGAGTGTGGGGGGAAGCGCCCAACGCCGAGTGCCCCTGAAGCCCAGGGCTGAATGCCGGGCATGGTGCGTGCTTGCTGGCTCGCTCGAGAGCGCCGTGCGAGGAGCCAAACGCCAAAGCTTTGGCAAGGTGTGCACATGGGCGGACCCGTGGCAGTTATGTGCTTTGCCCTGAGGGGGCCCAGATGCCGCTCAGGCTAGCTCAGATGTGCATGCCACATCCAGCCCCCGCTCGTGGGGCGCTCAAGGGGAGAGCAGCAGGCGGAAGCCGTGCCTCCCAAAACACAAATCAAAGGAAAAGGAAACACCGGAGTCAAAAAAAGTCCCCCCCTTTTTTAATAAGTGCAAGAAGTTTTGAATTTCATTCCAAAGTCAGCAAATCGGATTACAAAAGAGGGCAAAAAAGACGGCCACGTCCGGCGTCTACATTGGTCTTCTAGTCTTCCCCCAGCGCGGAGCATGGGGCCTCCACTGGGCGTGGGCATAGCCATTGGGGAGCAGTGTTGACTGCAAGTGCGGAGCATGGTGCTTCCTCTTGGACGTGGGTGGGAGCCCCCGTGAGGCTTAGGGGCAGCGCTCAGGAGACTCTAGGGCATGTACAACCCCACTCATTATTACGTGAGAGTGTCACGAGCGGAGACTTGAGGGGCGCTCCTTGCCCCTGGGTAGGAACCCCGCTCCGCGCATGCCCCGGCCACCGTTGGGGCGTCCGGAAACCAGGACCGGACCAAGGGGCAAGGGACTACGCGAGCGGTGGTGAGGGGGCCGTGGGCCTCCTCCTGGGGGGAGGGCTCGCCGGCGCCTCCCCCAGGAGGGGACCCGCTTCTGGGTGGCACACGCAACCGTAGTGTTAGCGCCACATGCCCCGCGACATGGGGGGAGCCTTGGCACCGGGCCCCAGCTGCGTGCGGGGCGCATCCCCGTGCGACCTCCTGGTGCACCCTGCCAGCCCAGGGCGAGGCCAGCCCCCGGAGGTGCGCCGTCTTGGCATGATCTGCCTGCGATCGAAAGTTAGTGCGGCATATCCAGAAGATATTGGTTGTAACTGATAGCTGTTACTGCGGGAGGTGTCATCGAGGCGTTGGGTCGGCTCGTGGAGGGCCCCGGCCCTGCGTGGCATTGGCGACTCCGTCGTCCAAGATGATGGGGGGAACGCGCACGGGCTTCTCCTCTGCCCGTAGAGCGAACCCGTCGGTGGCGGCATGGAGGCTCCAGGGGCCATCATCCCGAGGCCAACCCCTAGTCCCTTCGTTCTGTCGCCCATCATCCTTGGCGCCCGGCCATGCCGGCTAGGTGGCGGTCCTTCGGTGCGGCTCCAGGAGGCGTCGCCTACCTCGACGCGTGCCAGGGCACCACTGCGAGACCCTCCCGGCCTCTCCGGAGAGGCTGGTCGACGCAGCGGAGGCGAGCGCGAACCCCGGGCGTCGCCCGCGATGTGGGCAGGATGCAGAAAGGCGCCGCACCTTTGCAGGCGGCGTCAAGCAGCTCAGCGACCCGCTCAAGCAAGGCGTCGTGGCCGCCCTCTGCCAACCTACATCATAGTAACTCGCGAGCCACGATGAGTGCAGCTCGCGTGTTGGCTTGCTCCCGGCGAGCACGCAGGGTCGATGCCACAACATAGCCAGAAGACCGTGCGGTGGCACGATTGCGGCGCTGCACGGGAGAGGGCGGGGCGGCCCGTATCGCTGATGGTCGATGATATCGGCGGCCGTGCTGGCCGCAAGGAGCGTGGGGTGGCGAGCTCCGTGACCGGGGAATGCCGCCTGGGCGGGGCGAGCGGCCCAATGCTCAGCGCAAGCTCGGGGATCCCCCGACATGGGCCCGACGAGGCGAGGGCGGGACGTGATTGACAAAGAGGCCGAGTTTTGAAACGCCCCTACCTGGCGTGCCAAATGTAGGATTCAGGGCTCCGCAGACCCAAGAAGGTTCGAACTCTTGGGCATGTGCGAAGAACTCAACCTATCCAGCCAACCAAACGTGCCGCCCTACAGCCTAGCTCGAAGAACAAGGAAGAAGATGTACACGGCAGTTTACCCACGTTCAGGCCACCTTGCGGTGTAATACCCTACTCCTGCTTTGTTGTGGATTAGCCTCACGAGGGGCTGAGGATGAACTAGTACAGAGGATGAACAAGCTCGTGAGGCTTGCTCTGGTGAGAGTGAGTTGTTCTGACACCGATCCCCCTTCCTATAGTGGTGGCTAACCTATATATAGTGGCCTCGGTCCTCTTCCCCAAAAACGAAGGCGGGAAGGGATTCCACAACGGCCAATTTGAAAGGGGACAAGTAGTACATCTTATCCTGACGAAAGGTGGTCTTCGCCTACAAAGCTTCTGGTCGTGACGCTGCGGTGGGCTTGGCGATGCCATTCGTCCTGCTGTCCTGGCGGTCTGAGTCTCATTGCATGGGAATGGAAACCTTTGGGTGATTCCGCATGATCCCGCGCCTGCGCTTGCTTCCTTAGCACCAAAGAGCAATCCTACTGCTTTGCGCCTGCTGGCGCCCGCCTGACCCTGGTCGTCATGGCTTGCGTCACCTCAACCTCATGAGGTGGGCACCTGCATGGAAATCTCCGCTCCTCAGGAGCCAGCCTTAGGAGGCCGCTCCCTCCAGAGGTCTTGATGTCGCCCGCCTCGTGCGGCTTGGCCCCTCGCGAGGGTCTTGTCTTGAAGGTGTTGTAGATGGGACGTACCAGGCCGTCGATGGCGCCATGCCGTGGGCCAAAGGTAGGCAATTCTAGGTACCCTGGTTCCCAGAACGGCGACAGGGACATGTCCTTGCCAGCTGAATGCTAAGGACCCGCTCCTCACAGCAATCGTGGCAGCATGCTACTGGCGGGCAACCAAAACGCACAAAAAGAAGCCAACCATACGAACGCCCATGGGTGAAAAACAAGAGGGATAGCATACACTTAAGCTTAGCATCAGTTCACCAAGAGCAAAAGCGAATACAGTACGGGGCCTAAACACGAGACATGCATTATGTTTTATTACAGGGCACCACAGCAACAAGAATGGTTCACGGCTGTGCTTGGCGGTCTTCCGGGACCCTGGGGACGGAGAGAACCTTGTCGGCAAAGGGGCCAGTCTTCTCCTCGGCAACAGAAATGTCGGCACCTACCGATAGCCTCCTGAAGCCATCGGCGAGGTTGAGGTCTGGATGGCGATAGGCGAGGTTGCTCAAGACCATGAAGAGGGCATCGCGGGCAAGCTTTTGAGACTCGTTTGCAAAACAAACGGCTCTTTCTTCCTCATATGTCCTCAACCCTTCGATCAAGACTTCGAAGAAGAGCACTAGCTTGACGCTTGGAACCTCATGCCTGTCGACTGAGAAGACCCAACTCTTCATGCACATCGCTGAGATCTGGGCAGAGAGGCGCTCGGCAATATCAACCAGGTTCTTGATCCAGAGATCACGCTGATCGACTTGGTTTGCCAGTTTGTCCTCTGCATCCTTTCGGAGGATTCTCGTGTTGTCCAAGTCCTTCATCAGCTGCTTCTCACGAGCTCCGGTAGACTCGATTCCACTCTCCAAGGTGCCAAGCCTTGCCTTCATGTCAGTAATGGTGCCATTGGCAGTGTTGAGGTCCTGGCTCTTGGAGGAAAGCTGCGATTGCACTTCCTCCAGGAGAATCCCCGCCTTCTGCGCCTCCTCCTTGAGAGCCATGATTTCCTTGGCGCTTCCGGCAAGGTCCTCTGTCAGTTTGGCAACCTATTGGTCGAGATCAGCCTTGGCAGTAGATGCAGCGGCAAGGTCATCTGCAATCTTCCTCAGCTGGGCAGCAGAGTCAAGGGTGAGCATGTCAAGGGCTGCCTTGTGCCTGTCCTCCAGATCCTTGGTGCGCTGCTGGACAAGGGCCTCCAGTTCTTCGTCCTTGTTGTGGAGGGTGGCCTCGAGGTTCCCTTCCCGGGAAGAGATGTCTCTCTCCTTGGCATCCAGAAGCGCTGCTTGCTCTGCCAAACAAGCTTCCCGGGCAGCGACGTCCTCTTTCGCCATGGTTATCACCTCCTGTTGCCGCAGAAGGATTTGGAACTACTTGCTATGCCACTCGCACAGCTCGCTGCCCTTGTCCCTCAGTTTCTGATCCGTGATGCTGGCGGAGTTGCGTTGCTCCTTGAGCTCCTGCCACTTCTGGCTGTACCTGTTCTGCATCTCTTTGATGCCTGTTGCCATAGACTCCAGGAAGGACAGGTCCATGACTGCACTGGCCGAATCATCAGCCTCTTCTGCTCGTTGGGACAGCGGTGCCATGATGAACTGGATCTCTTCATCAAGATCTGCACTTACTGCCACGGATGAGCCGGGGGCTCCAAGACCAGGTTAGGCAAGAACCAATGCCAGATTGCTCGAAGATGGCTGCAGGGCCGCGGCCGAGGTGCCAAACTGGGGAGGAGGGCTCATAGTTTGAAGGGGAACTTTCTCTTCAACCACCACCTCCAATCCTGGCGCGCTGCCGGGGATCTTCGCTGCCTCCTTTGGAACCTCTTGGATATCCTCGGCAATATGTTCCTGGCCCTCCACGACAGCAATCATGGCACCCTCTTCAGCAGCATCCTTGCCAATGCTGGCCACTTCTTCATAGCTCTGGTTCCTCAGCCAATGGGACTGCAAGTAAGAGCAGCAGGCAATGACAAAGAGATAACATACATTGGTGAGCCAGAGACTCGAGGCAAAATAAAGCAAGCAACAGAAGACAAAGAGCGAGCGAATTACCCGGAGATGTTTGCCATGGGAGGTGCCGCGGCCGGGACACGATATCCCAGAAATTAACCCCTCGTGTCATCACCAGCCCAGGATTACTGTTACTGGTGGACATGTCCTTGTTACAGATTACCAAGCTATTACAAGAATTGGATACAAGACCATAAAGGTCTAATGATACAACAGTGATTCCGGTGGTGGATGACGGAAATGACTCATGGCTCTCCAACGTCGATGGGGCTCCATTCCCATAGGAACAGCTGACCCAGATAATTCCTATCCGCGTGGCTGCTATCCTAGGCTCCGCACGGTCATCGTTGTGGTACTCCACGTAGAACTTCTGACCTGGCCAAGAAAATAGCCAGGGACAAGCCTGTGAGTACGTTTGAATGTACTCGCAAACATCATGAACAAAAGATATACCGAATGCAGCAGATAAAAATATATGATCATGATGAGCCAAACTATATGCATATGCTCATGCTGACTGAAATTAAAGTCATGACAATAAATGATATGAATGTGAGCATAGCATGTTATTCATACTCAAACTTATTAGAAATAAAGCAACTGAATGCCACGGGTAGTCTAGCCAGCCCAAGTGACATTCAGCAAAATAAAAGAAATGCCAATCGGGTGTCCACAAGAGTAGTGGCAGGACCGCCTGTAAACTCGAGGGACGTCACAAAGAGGTCTTGAAGAGAAATGCCAGTCAGGTGTCAAGTGACGCCACGGTCAGACTTGAAGAGAAATGCCAGTCGGGTGTCAAGTGACGCCACGGTCTGACTTGAAGAGAAATGCCAGTCGGGTGTCCACAAGAGTAGTGGCGGGACAAACCGCCTGTTAACTCGAGAGACGCCATGAGAGGTCTTGAAAATAAAATCGAGTGCCCGGGGTAGTCTAGCCAGCCCCTGAGACACTCAGGAAATACAAAATAAGAGAAACGGGTTAGTCCTCAATAATATGCATAACCATAATAATATTAACATGCATAAAATATTCATGGTAGCATCAGGGTGACAACAATTATCCTGCAAAATAATTCAGGCTCAATTTAATTATTTTCCTCCGAAGACCGACACTAAGACCGACACTTGACCAACCCAGACTGTAGCCCTTAACCGCGGACACGGCTATTCGAATAGGTTTAAACTCTGTAGAGGGTGTACTCTTTACCCACAAGTAAAGGATTTCTTTAGTCAGTACCGTGACACTGACTAATTCCCATTACGGTCTTTGGGTTGAAAACACACCTGACCAGCACACACCAGATTAACTTTCCAGATGCCAGGAATCACCCAAAGCATCGTTCAAGAAAAACTCTAAGACGAAGAGACCAACGTCCTGCATGGGATCACTATTAATACGCGCGGATTACAAGGGGTGCCCCCCTCTCAGTCACAACTGGATCACCCATGCGCCCTGACCCGATGACAGGATTTAGTCCACCAACAGGGAAACCCTCATCGTAGCCCTCTATGTGGTGTGTGCACAGAAAGGGGTTAACAACTTACTGAACCACACCCCACCTGTGGCAGGGACAAGTGGCAGCACGAATCAAGTATGGGGGTTACCGGAACAAGACTCGATCTACGGTCGACTCAGGAGGCTCAACTATTTCCTGCAGTGATTAGCACAATATATTTCCTTGGTGGCCCCCAACAGGGTCACCATCTGGCATGTCCCAACATGCCCTTATGATTTATTCTCGTCTCAACAAGACTTTCAGTCACACGGTCACTTCTCTAGTGACTGATTCTTCCCTGCAATTTAGTCAGGACCAACATGGCCGATGTGACATGTGAAAATAACCATGCTCACACATAATTCATGCTTAAACAGAGAAAAAATATTGTCAAGGGATCAATCATGCAAAAATAGCCATATGCCAGTTTTATTTGAATTCAACATATTCATGATGCAATTATTCTTGCAAACAAACAACTATGCAATTCACCATATCAAGTGTTCAGGATGCTTGCCTTTAGTATGCAGAGATATTGGGTGCACTCCAAAAGTTTGAAAAGTTTCTTCCCTCCATTTTTCCTATTTTAAAGATTATAGCAATTACAACATATTTCAAAAATAGTACTAAAAAGTTGTTTGGAAATTTTTGAAATAAATACTAAAATAAACTAGATGAAAAATTAGAAATACCAGAAAAATAATCAAATTATTTGGAGTTCATATGAATTACTTATGAAATTTCTAAGCTGAGATAATTAAAGAAATGGACTATTTAATTGATCCAGTAGATACTGAGTTTAGGAAAAATGTTCACCTAGGCCGGAATAATAGGGCATGATTTTAGGAATCTACAGAAATTTGAATCATCCAATTTGGATGCAAAATGACTGCTGTGGAAATAATGGAAAACTACTGATTAAAGAAAAAGAGAAAGGCAGAGGGACGCCCTGAGCGCTGTATAGCCACTGGTGTTACTCGGCCGACCCAGCTGTTCGGCCGTGCGAAGAGGTCAGTCGACGCCAATGGCGTATTGCTGGAATACGCTTTCGTCGTGCGAACACGAAATTGCAGAAAACCCGTGTCCACTTAACGGCGGGACCCGCAGCTTGTGAGGCTGACGGGCGGCCACACTTGTCGGGTTTGACCGGGGTCGTCTTGGCCGTCTCTCTCCCATGGCAGAGCGGAGGCGCAGCTCCGGTGACCGGCGCCAGCGAAGGGCGGCGTCCCGCAGCGAGCTGAGCCCACCATTGGGTCCAGGAGACCGAGGTGGTTCCGCCGGTGTGCAGCACGCCCTCCGGGGAGCGAGTGGTTGCCGGCGGCGAGCTTGCCCGAAGGACTCCGGCAGGAGCAAAATTGGGCGTTTCACCCACAGGCTACCTCCGGCAAAATTGGCGGCTAGAACGGATCCGTGGTGTCGAGTGGGGGCTTTAGGAGAAGAAATCGAGGAGGGGGAGGCTCTGGTGGCGTCGGAATCAACCGGAAAGGTGGCGCCGGCTGTCTTCGTCGGAGATGAGGAAGACGGTCGTTTTTGGTCGGATGGCTACTCCGGGAGGCTAAGGTGAAACAAGGGAGTGGGGTGAGGAGCTGGCGAGCTCGGTCTCGAGAATTTATAGGCAGGGCGAGGTCGGTTAGGCCGTGCGCCGTCTCTCCCGATTCGGCGGCGCCATTGATGGCAGATAAGGGCAGTGGCGAGGTTGGTGTTGGACGGCGAGGTTGGTGAGGACGGTGGTGGTCCTTAGTTAATGCCCAGGTGAGTTGGCTCGCTCGGAAGGCTCCAGGTGGCTTGGGCGGTGCCATCCCCGAGCTGACCATGGCGGTGGCCATTGATGGCCAGCGAGGATGTTGGCGAGGTAGGTGTGGCCGGTGGGGTGGTCGGTGTGACCGGCGGCGTCCCGCAGTGAAGATAGGGCGCGATGGTTGGCTCGAGTTGAGCCACGCGTCTAGGACGGTGGCGTGCCCGAGACGGTGGCGGTGCTGGACGGCGGCGGACGGTGCTTGGCCGGCACTAGAGGCAAAGAGAAGGTGTCAGCAATGCTCACGGGCATCGTGGTGATCCAGGGAAAGATCTAGAGCAAGGAGGGGAAGCAGCAGATGAGCCGCAGCGGCTTGGGCGTCGTCGGGTGCAGTTCGCGTGCTCTGGTCGCGCCCAGTGCATGCACGCAGCATGCTCGATCAAATGCCAGGGGTCCTAGAGGGGTCTATTGGAAATGAAACTTAACAGGATTATGCACTTGGTTATGGGGAAGCTAATAGACAAGATGGTTTGCTTAGATGATCAAGTTCCCAATGCAGGCTTAAGACCTTGCCAAAATCTATCATGCAGACAGTGTGCTTGATGAAATGCTAGAGCCATCTAGAAGATTTTGTTGGAAGTGATACTTGGCAGGGTAGTGTCTCTCTAGATGATAAAGATGATGGTGGAGTTGTTTTGTGAAAAGGAGTAACTTTCTAGTGCAAGTTTTACTGAAATTCAGTACTGGACAGAAGCTAAAGGGGAATATTTGTTGAACTAAAATGATTCCAATGGAGCTAAAGTTTTGGACTTAAGGGTTTGGTTTGAAGTACAGTAAGTGGGAAAAATTTCAGAATTTTTGAGGCAAGCAAAATTGGGGTTGTAGTTGAAACTTAAAAATGGGACAGAAATGAAAAGAGATTGTTTCACCCAAAATTTGCAAAACACTAGGTTGGGTTTTTGTATAAAAGTGATCTGTAGGCATCACATAACCTCTCATATTTTTTGTTGAATTCTGAAGGAATTATTTAAAGTAGTTGTAGTGCAACAGAGGCATTTAAAATATTGAAACAGCTGTTAAAAGAATTGTTTAGAGGCAAATTTTATTCTGAAAATAATTCTTACTGTTATTAAACTACAATTGAAATGTTTTAAGAGAACTACCAAAGCCACAATATTATTTCCAAAAATTGCTATATGGAGGGAAGAATTTTGAAAAACAGAAACAGAAAATGGTTCTAAAATTAATAAAAGACCTAGCAAAAATTCAAAATTTTAATTCTGGCCAAATTTTATTTAGTAAAAACATGATTAAATTTTTGGGGTGTTACAAACTCTACCCCCTTAAGAAAATCTCGTCCTCGAGATTTGTTAAGGACGGAAGAATTAAATGCAAATCACAACAGACAAGCAATCATGCACAAGACAATAACACACAAGCACATCATTCAATCAAACACTACACACTGCTAGAAATATACACATATTCGTCTATGGCATGATGGTGGAATTTACAAGGCATCAGGGTTGCTAAGGACATAGCAACTACTCTGGCAGACTCAGTCTACTTCGTCGACGTCCAGACGGGCGTGTCTTGCGGACGTCGAGGCTTCTCCGGGGGCTTCAATGTCGGAGTTGGCTGGAGTGTTATCAGGAGCTATAGGACTGGGGTAGCGATGATGACCCACGCGGGGTGTAGTGGCCACAGTCCCGTTGGAGGAAATTCCAAAGAGACGACGGAGTTCATTCGGGGTAACGAATGCATTGCCTGGGTGGGCAACAGGGGCAGACCACGCAGGCTCGATTGGTCTCCCGAACAGTACTATCGGGTTGTCAGTGGCGGGTGCAGCTTCACTTCTCACAGGGGTCAGGAGAGCAAGCGTCCTGCGGGTCTCAATCAGATCATTGGTGATCTGATCAAACAGTGCCTCTTGCTCTCTCAGGTAGCGCACCAGATGCACTAGAGCAGGATCCGTCTCATGGTCTCCATTGGCGACTTGGGTCAGCCAACCATAGTCTTCACGACTAGGGTAGTATTAGAAAGAGCGGCAGTTAACCCTCGGCGACAGGTGCTGGAGTTCAACTACAGCTTCTCGGGCTGCAAGTTGAATGGCTTGGGGCTCATCGGAGGTCGTCCTTCCGGTGAACCGGTAAGGGCGCTCTGCAGTGATGCCCCTCCCGTAGATGTGCACCTTTGCCCAGAAGTGGTGGATGGCATCACTCGCATGCTCTTGGTACACAACATACTCCGGCGGCTCTTCAATGCCGAGAGCACGACGGGTGAGATTGGCGAGGATGGCTACAAAGCCTTCAAGCTCGGCTGCGGTGGTCTCGTTGTGCATGATGGGACCTGGCATCTTGGTGGTTGGATATCAAACTGAGAGTGAGGCTGTGATGTGCTAAGTTGGGGCAAGGCTTCTCTTATAAGCAAGCGGAGTCTTCCATCGCACGCTTGCGGATGGGACAACTCAGGTGTCGGCCACAGGCACACAGCCTATGGGCTAGGTTGATAGGTTGGGCACTGACTGTCAATACATGTCGGCTGCCACTGTGCAGGCTTATTGGATAGGATGGGCTTGACGGTGGGTAGGAAAAGATGTGGGCGGTGTGGAAACCTAGGGATAGTGACCAGGCTAAGATAGGATTAGCCAATGGTCAGCCTGGCTCTGATACCAAGGCTGCCGGGGCTGGGACACGATATCCCAGAAATTAACCCCTCGTGTCATCACCAGCCGAGGATTACTGTTACTGGTGGACACGTTCTTGTTACAGATTACCAGGCTATTACAAGAATTGGATACAAGACCATAAAGTTCTAATGATACAACAGTGATTCTGGTGGTGGATGACGGAAATGACGCGTGGCTCTCCAACGTCGATGGGGCTCTTTTCCCATAGGAACAGCTGACCCGGATAATTCCTATCCACGTGGCTGCTATCCTAGGGTCCACACGGTCGTCGCTGTGGTACTCCACGTAGAACTTCTGACCTGGCCAAGAAAATAGCCAAGGACAAGCCTATGAGTACATTTGAATGTACTCGCAAACATCATGAACAAAAGATATACCAAATGCAGCAGATAAAAATATATGATCATGATGAGCCAAACTATATGCATATGCTCATGCTAACTGAAATTTAAGTCATGACAATAAATGATATGAACGTGAGCATAGCATGTTATTCATACTCAAACTTATTAGAAATAAAGCAAATGAATGCCACGGGTAGTCTAGCCAGCCCAAGTGACATTCAGCAAAATAAAAGAAATGCCAATCGAGTGTCCACAAGAGTAGTGGCGGGACCGCCTGTAAACTTGAGGGATGTCACGAAGAGGTCTTGAAGAGAAATGCAAGTCGGGTGTCAAGTGACGCCATGGTCGGACTTGAAGAGAAATGCCAGTCGGGTGTCAAGTGACGCCACGTTCGGACTTGAAGAGAAATGCCAGTCGGCTGTCCACAAGAGTAGTGGCGGGACAAACCGCCTGTTAACTCGAGAGACGCCACGAGAGGTCTTGAAAATAAAATCGAGTGCCCGGGGTAGTCTAGCCAGCCCCTGAGACACTCAGGAAATACAAAATAAGAGAAACGGGTTAGTCCTCAATAATATGCATAACCATAATAATATTAACATGCATAAAATATTCATGGTAGCATCAGGGTGACAACAATTATCCGGCAAAATAATTCAGGCTCAATTTAATTATTTTCCTCCGAAGACCGACACTTGACCAACCCAGACTGTAGCCCTTAAACGCGGACACGGCTATTCGAATAGGTTTAAACTCTGTAGAGGGTGTACTCTTTACCCACAAGTAAAGGATTTCTTTAGTCAGTACCGTGACACTGACTAATTCCCATTACGGTCTTTGGGTTGAAAACACACCTGACCAGCACACACCAGATTAACTTTCCGGATGCCAGGAATCACCCAAAGCATCGTTCAAGAAAAACTCTAAGACGGAGAGACCAACGTCCTTCATGGGATAACTATTAATACGCGTGGATTTCAAGGGGTGCCCCCCTCTCAGTCACAACTGGAAACACCCATGCCCCCTGACTCGATGATAGGATTTAGTCCACCAACATGGAAACCCTCATCGTAGCCCTCTATGTGGTGTGTGCACGGAAAGGGGTTAAAAACTTACTGAACCATACCCCACCTGTGGCAGGGACAAGTGGCAGCACGAATCAAGTATGGGGGTTACCGGAACAAGACTCGATCTACGGTCGACTCAGGAGGCTCAAATATTTCCTGCAGTGATGAGCACAATATATTTCCTTGGAGGCCCCCAACAGGGTCACCATCTGGCATGTCCCAACATGCCCTTATGATTTATTCTCGTCTCAACGAGATTTTCAGTCACACGGTCACTTCTCTAGTGACTGATTCTTCCCTGCAATTTAGTCAGGACCAACATGGCCGATGTGACATGTGAAAATAACCATGCTCACACATAATTCATGCTTAAACAGAGACAAAATATTGTCAAGGGATCTATCATGTAAAAATAGCCATATGCCAGTTTTATTTGAATTCAACATATTCATGATGCAATTATTCTTGCAAACAAACAACTATGCAATTCACCATATCAAGTGTTTAGGATGCTTGCCTTTAGTATGCAGAGATATTGGGTGCACTCCAAAAGTTTGAAAAGTTTCTTCCCTCCATTTTTCCTATTTTGAAGATTATAGCAATTACCACATAATTCAAAAACAGTACTAAAAAGTTGTTTGGAAATTTTTGAAATAAATACTAAAATAAACTAGATGAAAAATTAGAAATACCAGAAAAAGAATCAAATTATTTGGAGTTCATATGAATTACTTATGAAATTTCTAAGATGAGATAATTAAAGAAATGGACTATTTAATTGATCCAGTAGATACTGAGTTTAGGAAAAATGTTCACCTAGGCCGGAATAATAGGGCATGATTTCAGGAATCTACAAAAATTTGAATCATCCAATTTGGATGCAAAATGACTGCTGTGGAAATAATGGTAAACTACTGATAAAAGAAAAAGAGAAAGGCAGAGGGGCGCCCTGAGCGCTGTATAGCCTCTGGTGTTACTCGGCCGACCCAGCTGTTCGGCCGTGCGAAGAGGTCAATCGACGCCGATGGCGTATTGCTGGAATACACTTTCGTCGTGCGAACACGAAATTGCAGAAAACCCGTGTCCACTTAACGGCGGGACCCGCAACTTGTGAGGCTGACGGGCGGCCCCACTTGTCGGGTTTAACCGGGGTCATCTTGGCCGTCTCTCTCCCATGGCAGAGCGGAGGCGCAGCTCCGGCGACCTACGCCAGCAAAGGGCGGCGTCCCGCGGCGAGCTGAGCCTACCATTGGGTCCAGGAGACCGAGGTGGTTCCGCCGGTGTGCAGCACGCCCTCCGGGGAGCGAGTGGTTGCCGGCGGCGAGCTTGCCCGAAGGACTCCGGCAAGAGCAAAATTGGGCGTTTCACCCACAGGCTACCTCCGGCGAAATTGGCGGCTAGAACGGATCCGTGGGGTCGAGTGGGGGCTTTAGGAGAAGAAATGGAGGATGGGGAGGATCTGGTGGCGTCGGAATCAACCAGAAAGGTGGCGGCGGCTGTCTTCGTCGGAGATGAGGAAGACGGTCGTTTTCGTTCGGATGGCTACTCCGGGAGGCTAAGGTGAAACAAGGGAGTGGGGTGAGGAGCTGGCGAGCTTGGTCTCGAGAATTTATAGGCAGGGGGAGGTCGGATCGGCCGTGCGCGGTCTCTCCCGATTCGGCGGCGCCATTGATGGCAGATAAGGGCAGTGGCGAGGTTGGTGTTGGACGGCGAGGTTGGTGAGGACGGTGGTGGTCCTTAGTTAATGCCCAGGTGAGTTGGCTGGCTCGGAAGGCTCCAGGTGGCTTGGGCGGTGCCATCCCCGAACTGACCATGGCGGTGGCCATTGATGGCTAGCGAGGATGTTGGCGAGGTAGGTGTGGCCGGTGGGGTGGTCAGTGTGACCGGCGGCGTCCCGCAGTGAAGATAGGGTGCGCTGGTTGGCTCGGGTTGAGCCACGCGTCCAGGACGGTGGCGTGCCCGAGACGGTGGAGGTGCTGGATGGCGGCGGACGGTGCTTGGCCGGCACTAGAGGCAAAGAGAAGGTGTCGGCAATGCTCACGGGCATCGTGGTGATCCAGGGAAAGATCTAGAGCAAGGAGGGGAAGCAGCAGAGGAGCCGCAGCGGCTCGGGCGTCATCGGGTGCAGTTCACGTGCTTTGGTCGCGCCCAGTGCACGCACGTAGCATGCTCGATCAAATGCCAGGGGTCCTAGAGGTGTCTATTGGAAATGAAACTTAACAGGATTATGCACTTGGTTATGGGGAAGCTAATAGACAAGATGGTTTGCTTAGATGATCAAGTTCCCAATGCAGGCTTAAGACCTTGCAAAAATCTATCATGCACACAGTGTGCTTGATGAAATGCTAGAGCCATCTAGAAGATTTTGTTGGAAGTGATACTTGGCAGGGTAGTTTCTCTCTAGGTGATAAAGATGATGGTGGAGTTGTTTTGTGAAAAGGAGTAACTTGCTAGTGCAAGTTTTACTGAAATTCAGTACTGGACAGAAGCTAAAGGAGAATATTTGGTGAACTAAAATGATTCCAATGGAGCTAATTTTTGGACTTAAGGGTTTGGTTTGAAGTACAGTAAGTGGGAAAAATTTCAGAATTTTTGAGGCAAGCAAAATTGGGGTTGTAGTTGAAACTCAAAAATGGGACAGAAATGAAAAGAGATTGTTTCACCCAAAATTTTCAAAACACCAGGTTGGGTTTTTGTATAAACATGATCTATAGGCATCACATGACCTCTCATAGTTTTTGTGAAATTTTGAAAGAATTATTTAAAGTAGTTGTAGTGCCACAGAGGCATTTAAAATATTGAAATAGCTGTTAAAAGAATTGTTTAGAGGCAAATTTTATTCTGAAAATAATTCTTACTGTTAATAGACTACAATTGAAATGTTTTAAGAGAACTACCAAAGCCACAATATTATTTCCAAAAATTGCTATATGGAGGGAAGAATTTTGAAAAACAGAAACAGAAAATGGTTCTAAAATTAATAAAAGACCTAGCAAAAATTCAAAATTTTAATTCTGGCCAAATTTTATTTAGTAAAAACATGATTAAATTTTTGGGGTGTTAGAAACTCTACCCCCGTTAAGAAAATCTCGTCCTCGAGATTTGTTAAGGACGGAAGAATTAAATGCAAATCACAACAGACAAGCAATCATGCACAAGACAATAACATACAAGCACATCATTCAATCAAACACTACACACTACTAGAAATATACACATATTCGTCTATGGCATGACGGTGGAATTTACAAGGTAACAGGGTTGCTAAGGACATGGCAACTACTCTGGCAGACTCAGTCTACTTCGTCGACGTCTAGACGGGCGTGTCTTGTGGACGTCGAGGCTTCTCCGGGGGCTTCAATGTCGGAGTTGGCTGGAGTGTTATGAGGAGTTGCGGGACTGGGGTAGCGATGATGACCCACACGGGGTGTAGTGGCTACAGTCCCGTTGGAGGAAATCCCAAAGAGACTACGGAGTTCATTCGGGGTACCCAATGCATTACCCGGGTGGGCAACAGGGGCAGACCTCGCAGGCTCGATTGGTCTCCCGAACAGTACTATCGGGTTGTCAGTGGTGGGTGCAGCTTCACTTCTCATAGGGGTCAGGAGAGCTAGCGTCCTGCGGGTCTCAATCAGATCATTGGTGACCTGATCAAACAGTGCCTTTTGCGCTATCAGGTAGCGCACCAGATGCACCAGAGCAAGATCCGTCTCATGGTCTCCGTTGGCGACTTGGGTCGGCCTACCATAGTCTTCACGACTAGGGTAGTAGTAGAAAGAGCGGCAGTTAACCCTCGGCGACAGGTGCCGGAGTTCAACTACAGCTTCTCGGGCTGCAAGTTGAATGGCTTGGGGCTCGTCGGAGGTCGTCCTTCCGGTGAACCGGTAAGGGCGCTCTGCGGTGATGCCCCTCCCGTAGATGTGCACCATTGCCCAGAAGTGGTGGATGGCATCACTCGCGTGCTCTTGGTACACCACATACTCCGGCGGCTCTTCGATGCCAAGAGCACGACGGGTGAGATTGGCGAGGATGGCTACAAAGCCTTCAAGCTCGGCTGCGGTGGTCTCGTTGTGCACGATGGGACCTGGCATCTTGGTGGTTGGATATCAAACTGAGAGTGAGGCTGTGATGTGCTAAGTTGGGGCAAGGCTTCTCTTATAAGCCAGCGGAGTCTTGCATCGCAAGCTTGCGGATGGGACAACTCAGGTGTCGGCCACAGGCACACAGCCTATAGGCTAGGTTGATAGGTTGGGCACCGACTGTCAAAAGATGTCGGCTGCCACTGTGCAGGTTTATCGGATAAGATGGGCTTGACGGTGGGTAGGAAAAGATGTGGGCGGTGTGGAAACCTAGGGATAGTGACCAGGCTAAGATAGGATTAGCCAATGGTCAGCCTGGCTCTGATACCAAGGCTGCCGGGGCCGGGACACGATATCCCAAAAATTAACCCCTCGTGTCATCACTAGCCCAGGATTACTGTTACTGGTGGACACGTCCTTGTTACAGATTAGCAGGCTATTACAAGAATTGGATACAAGACCATAAAGGTCTAATGATACAACAGTGATTCTGGTGGTGGATGACGGAAATGACTCGTGGCTCTCCAACGTCGATGGGGCTCCATTCCCACAGGAACAGCTGACCCGGATAATTCCTATCCGCGTGGCTGCTATCCTAGGCTCCACACGGTCGTCGCTGTGGTACTCCACATAGAACTTCTGACCTGGCCAAGAAAATAGCCAGGGACAAGCCTGTGAGTATGTTTGAATGTACTCATAAACATCATGAACAAAAGATAACCGAATGCTGCAGATAAAAATATATGATCATGATGAGCCAAACTATATGCATATGCTCATGCTGACTGAAATTTAAGTCATGACAATAAATGATATGAACGTGAGCATAGCATGTTATTCATACTCAAACTTATTAGAAATAAAGCAAATGAATGCCACGGGTAGTCTAGCCAGCCCAAGTGTCATTCAGCAAAATAAAAGAAATGCCAATCGAGTGTCCAAAAGAGTAGTGGCGGGACCGCCTGTAAACTCGAGGGATGTCATGAAGAGGTCTTGAAGAGAAATGCAAGTCGGGTGTCAAGTAACGACACGGTCGGACTTTAAGAGAAATGCCAGTCGGTTGTCAAGTGACGCCACATTCGTACTTGAAGAGAAATGCCAGTCGGGTGTCCAAAAGAGTAGTGGCGGGACAAACCGCCTGTTAACTCGAGAGACGCCACGAGAGGTCTTGAAAATAAAATCGAGTGCCCGGGGTAGTCTAGCCAGCCCTTGAGACACTCAGGAAATACAAAATAAGAGAAACGGGTTAGTCCTCAATAATATGCATAACTATAATAATATTAACATGCATAAAATATTCATGGTAGCATGAGGGTGACAACAATTATCCTACAAAATAATTCAGGCTCAATTTAATTATTTTCCTCCGAAGACCGACACTAAGACCGACACTTGACCAACCCAGACTGTAGCCCTTAACCGCGGACACGGCTATTCGAATAGGTTTAAACTCTGCAGAGGGTGTACTCTTTACCCACAAGTAAAGGATTTCTTTAGTCAGTACCGTGACACTGACTAATTCCCATTACGGTCTTTGTGTTGAAAACACACCTGACCAGCACACACCAGATTAACTTTCCGGATGCCAGGAATCACCCAAAGCATCGTTCAAGAAAAACTCTAAGACGGAGAGACCAACGTCCTGCATGGGATCACTATTAATACGCGCGGATTACAAGGGGTGCCCCCTCTCAGTCACAACTGGAAACACCCATGCCCCCTGACCCGATGACAGGATTTAGTCCACCAACATGGAAACCATCATCATAGCCCTCTATGTGGTGTGTGCACGGAAAGGGGTTAACAACTTACTGAACCATACCCCACCTGTGGCAGGGACAAGTGGCAGCACGAATCAAGTATGGGGGTTGCTGGAACAAGACTCGATCTACGGTCGACTCAGGAGGCTCAAATATTTCCTGCAGTGATTAGCACAATATATTTCCTTGGTGGCCCCCAACAGGGTCACCATCTGGCATGTCCCAACATGCCCTTATGATTTATTCTCGTCTCAATGAGATTTTAAGTCACACGGTCACTTCTCTAGTGACTGATTCTTCCCTGCAATTTAGTCAGGACCAACATGGCCGATGTGACATGTGAAAATAACCATGCTCACACATAATTCATGCTTAAACAGAGACAAAATATTGTCAAGGGATCTATCATGTAAAAATAGCCATATGCCAGTTTTATTTGAATTCAACATATTCATGATGCAATTATTCTTGCAAACAAACAACTATGCAATTCACCATATCAAGTGTTCAGGATGCTTGCCTTTAGTATGCAGAGATATTGGGTGCACTCCAAAAGTTTGAAAAGTTTCTTCCCTCCATTTTTCCTATTTTGAAGATTATAGCAATTACCACATAATTCAAAAACAGTACTAAAAAGTTGTTTGGAAATTTTTGAAATAAATACTAAAATAAACTAGATGAAAAATTAGAAATACCAGAAAAAGAATCAAATTATTTGGAGTTCATATGAATTACTTATGAAATTTCTAAGCTGAGATAATTAAAGAAATGGAATATTTAATTGATCCAGTAGATACTGAGTTTAGGAAAAATGTTCACCTAGGCCGGAATAAGAGGGCATGATTTTAGGAATCTACAGAAATTTGAATCATCCAATTTGGATGCAAAATGACTGCTGTGAAAATACTAGAAAACTACTGATAAAAGAAAAAGAGAAAGGCAGAGGGGCGCCCTGAGCGCTGTATAGCCACTGGTGTTACTGGGCCGACCCAGCTGTTCGGCCGTGTGAAGAGGTCAGTCGACGCCGATGGCGTATTGCTGGAATACGCTTTCGTCGTGCGAACACGAAATTGCAGAAAACCCGTGTCCACTTAACGGCGGGACCCGCAGCTTATGAGGCTGACGGGCGGCCCCACTTGTCGGGTTTGACCGGGGTCGTCTTGGCCGTCTCTCTCCCATGGCAGACCAGAGGCGCAGCTCCGGTGATCGGCGCCATCGAAGGGCGGCGTCCCGCGGCGAGCTGAGCCCACCATTGGGTCCAGGAGACCGAGGTGGTTCCGCCGGTGTGCAGCACGCCCTCCGGGGAGCGAGTGGTTGCCGACGGCGAGCTTGCCCGAAGGACTACGACGGGAGCAAAATTGGGCGTTTCACCCACAGGCTACCTCCGATGAAATTGGCGGCTGGAACGGATCTGTGGGTTCGAGTGGGGGCTTTAGGAGAAGAAATGGAGGAGGGGGAGGCTCTGGTGGCGTCAGAATCAACCGAAAAGGTGGCGTTGGCTGTCTTCGTCGGAGATGAGGAAGACGGTCATTTTCAGTCGGATGGCTACTCCGGGAGGCTAAGGTGGCTTGGGCGGTGCCATCCCCGAGCTGACTGTGGCGGCGGCCATTGATGGCCAGCGAGGATGTTGGCGAGGTAGGTGTGGCATGTGGGGTGGTCGGTGTGACCGGCGGTGTCCCGCAGTGAAGATAGGGCGTGCTGGTTGGCTTCAGTTGAGCCACGCGTCCAGGACGGTGGCGTGCCCAAGACGGCGGCGGTGCTGGACGGCGGTGGACGGTGCTTGGCTGGCACTAGAGGCAAAGAGAAGGTGTCGGCAATGCTCACAGGCATCGTGGTGATCCAGGGAAAGATCTAGAGCAAGGAGGGGAAGCAGCAGAGGAGCCGCAGCGGCTCGGGCTTCGTCGGGTGCAGTTCACATGCTCTGGTCGCGCCCAGTGCATGCACACAGCGTGCTCGATCAAATGCCAGGGGTCCTAGAGGGGTCTATTGGAAATGAAACTTAACAGGATTATGCACTTGGTTATGGGGAAGCTAATAGACAAGATGGTTTGCTTATATGATCAAGTTCCCAATGCATGCTTAAGACCTTGCCAAAATCTGTCATGCACATAGTGTTCCTGACAAAATGCTAGAGCCATCTAGAAGATTTTGTTGGAAGTGATACTTGGCAGGGTAGTGTCTCTCTAGATGATAAAGATGATGGTGGAGTTGTTTTGTGAAAAGGAGTAACTTGCTAGTGCAAGTTTTACTGAAATTCAGTACTGGACAGAAGCTAAAGGGGAATATTTGGTGTACTAAAATGATTGCAATGGAGCTAAAGTTTTGGACTTAAGGGTTTGGTTGGAAGTACAGTAAGTGGAAAAATTTCAGAATTTTTGAGGCAAGCAAAATTGGGGTTGTAGTTGAAACTCAAAAATGGGACAGAAATGAAAAGAGATTGTTTCACCCAAAATTTTCAAAACACCAGGTTGGGTTTTTGTATAAAAGTGATATGTAGGCATCACATGACCCCTCATAATTTTTGTGGAATTTTGAAAGAATTATTTAAAGTAGTTGTAGTGGAACAGAGGCATTTAAAATATTGAAATAGCTGTTAAAAGAATTGTTTAGAGGAAAATTTTATTCTGAAAATAATTCTTACTGTTATTAAACTACAATTGAAATGTTTTAAGAGAACTACCAAAGCCACAATATTATTTCCAAAAATTGCTATATGGAGGGAAGAATTTTGAAAAACAGAAACAGAAAATGGTTCTGAAATTAATAAAAGACCTAGCAAAAATTCAAAATTTTAATTCTGGCCAAATTTTATTTAGTAAAAACTTGATTAAATTTTTTAGGTGTTACACGAGGGCATCGGTCTCCCCGGCAACACCAGTTGCCGTGGCATGACCTCCGCCCACTTCCTCGGTAACCATGGCGCCAGCATAAGCCGATCCTTCCGTGGAGGCCATTGCCGGGGATTTCTCGGCTTGAGCACCGGGCAGGGTGAGCCCCTCCTGGGGAGCCTCGCTCTGGGTGATCTCCCTCTCCCCCTTGGTGGAAGATGGGACTCGCTCTCCCATGCTTTCCCTAGTGGGAGAAGCCTGTCCCACACCTTCGTGTCGGGGGCTGGGCTGGGGGCTTGGCCCTGGGTCGATCGTGCTACCTCCTACCAAGCCCGTGCCCTCCGAAGGCCCCTATGACTCTACTTGCTTGGATCGTTTGGCCCGATGGAGGAGGGTTTGTTCCTCGTCTCTGTCAAGGACAACAAACAAGATTGGGTCAGCAAACCAGCAAGTACATGACGCTTTGATAAGGAAAGATAGTGTTTTCCTTACTCTGAATCAATAAGCATGGAGCCCAGCGCGAAATCCATAGGAGGTGGGGTCGCTCTGCTTCTCTTCAGGGTCGGGGGAGCAGTGCTTCTCGGCAACTTCAAGCCCTTTGGAGGAGCCGGGGGCTCCAACGAGGATGAGCTACGCGAGGAGCTCGAGCTTGATTCGGAGCTGGGGTCAACCCCTATGACCGCTCGCCATTTGGTGGGAGGGGCCTTGGCCTCGGAAAGGCGAGAAGAATGGTGGCGCACCACATCCGGCCCATCACCCTTGGGGGCGGTCTTCTTCACCCTTTTGGTGACGGGCGCGGGAACAGGGGCCGCTGTTCCCCGGCTGGCCCGCCTGCGAGGGCCTTGTTCCAAGTCTCGTTTCGGGGATTGAGGGCCAGTTCCGAGTCACTCCTCTTCGGGCTGCTCTGCTTCCTCGGTCGCATCCCCTTCTTGGGCCTCTGCTGCCGCGGCATAAAGGGCTTCAACCCCGGCAGGCTCGACCCCGGCAGCCTCCTCCGTGGCGTGCCCCTCGCTCTTGCCGTGGGAAGAGTCTTCGTCTTTGGCCTCCTCCTCTTCTTCCTCCTCCTCCCTTCCGGGCCTTGCCTTCCCGGCTGCTCGGAGCGCCTTGTCCTCCTCAATCCGCCTCCTGATAAACTTTGCTTCTACAGTGGAGGTGCGATTGAACATATTGCCCTCCACCCTGGAAGCCCTTTCTTCCAAATTGGAAACCCACTCGATCTCCGCATCGAGCTCAGGTAGTTGCCAATCAGCTGCAACTCCGTAAGTGTTGCAGTCAAGCATCCACTTCAAAATCTGGTCCAGAGCAGAGTTGATATTCAGCGGAACGACTCTTGCCGGCAATTTGAATGGCCCGAGGCTGCCAAACAACTGTTCGCATAGCCAGCCATGGCCATAAACCGATAAATTATTGGTGAGGCCTGGGTATAGGCGCATCCTATCCCCAGCATCTCCATACCGCCAAGCGGACATGTCCCTTTTCTGCAGCGGCGCGATGCGGCGTCGAAGGAAGTCATCCCCCACCCGTTCGATGGTTAGCCCGGTAGCTTTGAGGCGAGCGATCCTGCTCAGCGCCGGGGAAGCGTATCGTCAGTAAGGCCTGGCTCCCCCCAATAGCTGCCGCGCACGACGCACTTCGTCCATGCCTGGCAGTACTCTGGAGCATCCGCATCCTGAATCCAGCACCAATCCGCCGTCCATTCTTCCCATTTGCCACGCTGATGACCGGGAAGGTAAACCAAAAATTCCCTCTTTCCCCTGGGGATCCAACTTATATTCCCCGAGCGATGGGCCTTGTTTTCGACCCACGGGACAAAGAAGTGCCTGAACAGATCCACGTTGGTGGCAACTCCGATGAAGTTCTCGCATAGATTGGCGAAAATTGCCATGCACGCCACTGCATTTGGCGTGAAATCCAAAAGGTGGAATCCATACACCACCATCATCGCGTCGAAGAAATCTGAGAAAGGGGGCAGAGGCCGCAGAGGAAATACGCGCAGAAAAAGTGGTTTGAATTTGGCGCGTCCTCTTTCCCCTCCGGCAAGACCGCGGGTGCGCCATGCCCCTTCGGGACTTCCCTCACCCACTTATATGCATACCTGACAACCAGGGCATTGCTATCCAAGCTCGATGGAAAAAATACCACATCTTCTCGCCGCTTCCTGTCCAACTCCGTTGCTTTCTTCTTCTCCCCCTCCGTTGCGGCTTCCTTTGTGGTGGTCGCTCGCTTCCCACTTGCGGCGGTTTTCTTTCCCATCCTTCGGGGCTATGGAGAAGGTGGAAGACTGGATGGGGTGTTGGAGGCGAGTGTGGGGGCAGGAGCGTGGATCGTCGTCTGGCTTGAGGAGAAGATGATGGAGGGTGAAACAGATCGAATCACAGGTGCCCTTTCGCGTTTTCTCTTTTATGGGGAACGAACGTGGGGGGGGGGGGTGGCTCTTCGCTGCTTCCTCTCAGGAATTTACCGTTTTACATTAACTGCTACAGTTCCATGACCCCATGACCTGCGGTAATTGCGCAAGTGGGCGTTAAGTTGACTGGTCATCAACAAACCGCTGCACGCACAGCACTTCCTCACCACGTGTCCGCGCACTGTTTGGGGCCTAACCCAACGTGCCCGGCGACACATATGGCTCAGGCCCGGGGCTTCTGTTGGGGTACACAAACAGGGGTGTATGTTTCCCCTGACTTGTGCACGGACAGTAGGTCGCCAACTCAACAGCACCAAGCTTCCAAGACAAGGCCAAGCCAGAGGGATAGCTCTTTGAGGAATCAAAGGGTGGATCAAGAAGACCAAGACAAGCCAAGGGAACAAGATGTCACTAAGTAAAGACCTCCCTTGCTGGGCAGGCGAGCCTGGTCAGGTCGAGGCTGCACCAAGAACAAGTCCCAAGATTCCCCCGGCAGGCTTGCCGGGGCCGCTAAGGGCGAATGTCCCAACCAAAACTCCACCGCTCCACCACACAGTGACGCAAGTCACTTATCAGTGTGGTGTCGAGCCCCCGAGTGATTAAGTGGCTGTTATTTGGCACGTGGCAGCCATTTGGAAGGGAGATTCCCTCTATATGACACCCGTCCAGAGGCGTGTCATGCAGACAGGTGAAAGATGGTTAAGCGGCACGGCAGGCTTGCCGGGCTGCATCCACAACGTGACACCTAGCAGTGCATTTAATGCACTTTGTCCTAATTGCCAGTGTCGGGGCGATGGACCCCGGGTAGCCACATCCGTACCTAATAACTTTTCAAGATGTCGGGGCTGGCGAAGCCCCTCATGCCGGCTGCCCACGCGGGCCGGCTTCTAGAAGACGACGTACCCATAGAAGGCGGCTTTTGAGGGCGGGCCGGCTTCCATCATCCGGGCCCTCCTTCCCCCTCAAAGTCCGCACTCACCTACTACGTTGGGACGGGGCATGGCGACAGTGCCACCTGCCCCCCCAAATCCCAGAGGAGCGTGGCTACAGTACGAGCTGACCCAACAGCTACCTACCCGCCTGGCGCGGGACTATAGCCAAGCGACTCATGACGCGGCCCTCGTCAGCAAGGACCATGCTGCGGCAGAAGGCAATTGGCGTGGCCCACAGGCTTCCAGAAGATGGCGCATCCCTCGAAGGTGGCCTCGGGGGCGGGCCGGCTTCCAGCAGCCGGCCCCTCCTTCCCCTCGGAGTCTGCGCTCACCCACTACGACGAGACGGAGCGTGGCTACAGTGTGCGCTGACCGAGCGTGGCTACAGTGTGCGCTTGACGCGGGACTGTAGCCGTGCGACTCGTGACGCGGCCTCCGTCATCAAGAGCAGGGCTACAGCAAAGGGCAATCAGCATGGCCCGCAGGCGGAGGGCCCTACCTGTCGGCCGGATTCCCGGCAGCCGGCAGGGCCCTCCAGAGATGGGCCCCAGCAGCCGACGGAGAACCCAGAGACCTTAGACACTGACGTCCGAGTCCTACACCCGGCCGTATTACCATTGTTTCCCTGGGGAGTTGGCCTATAAAACCCGCCAGGGTTCAACCATGCAAAGGGTTGAGCATTCATTCCACACACCCCATAGGCAGGAAAAGAGAGGTAGCTCTACCCTTCTTCCTCCTCTAGCAACACAGCTCTAGAAGCAACCTTGTACACTCTTTGATCATAGTCATCATGCGGAGACCCGGCAGAGCAGGACTAGGGGTGTTATCTCTCCGGAGAGCCCCGAACCTGGGTACGTCTCGTGTGTGATCGAGCTCGTGCCCACTCCCAATTCCAGGGCCCGACAACGTCCTCTTGGCTCCACCCATGATAAGCCACCCCCTAGCATCTGACGTGAGATTACCATGACAGTTGGCGCCCACTGTGGGGCCGTTCGCGGTGACGGCCGGAGACACATTCTGGACGAGAACTGCCTTCCTCTCCGGTGAGCACGTCGCGGCCGGCCTGATCAGCCAGCCCGATACGTTCGCTCGCGCTAGCACCAGTGCATCGTCCGACGCGGGAGCCAGTTGACCCGCGAGCTGCCTCATCGACCTCTTCGGGAAGCTCAGCCTCTCCGATGCAGATGACGCCGACGGGTTCCCCGGCGATGTGGTGGGCATCGACGACCCGCTCCCTCCCGTTTCTACCTTCGCTTCTGCCGGTGCGCTCGACGCCGGCGTCTTCGTGGAGGTGATGGTCACTGGCAACATACAGGACTCTGGCGGGGACGTCTAGGACCCATTGCGAGCAGCAATGCAGGACCTGGCGGCTCCCATCGAAGCCAACGCCGACGCGGCGGCGTTAGAAGAAATCCGCGTCAAGCTCCTCGATAACGCCACCAAGATGGAGCCATGAAGCGCCGCGCTAAGGCCAACTAGCGCGAGATCGACCGCATAGCTGGCGGCACGCCGACTGCGGCAGAGCCCAGCCGGGCTGGCGCCGTCCGGCAACGCGGCGCAGCCATCGCCAGCATGCTGGGAGTTGGGCATCCGATCTACGACACCACAGTGCAGAACCTGCGCGCCGCGCAGGTGGCGGCAGAAGAACTCGAGAACCTAGAGAGTGACGAATGGCGCAGCCAGCTAGACCGCCTTCAGGAGCTCCTCAACACTGCGAACATGCAGCAAGAAGCGTGCATGCGCGTGGTGGGAGCCGGCCGGCAGGCCGACCCCTCGGGAGGAAACCTTCCACCCCGCCACGAGAATGGGGCGACCTCCCGACCCCAAGTGGCGGCGTCCGCGGCCAGTGGAACCCGGAGCTGGCTGCTAGCCGTAGCTGGTGTTCCCACGCAATGGTTGCGAACAGCCAGCAAGTCCCTCCAAGAGCGGAGGGCCGGCACCAGTAGGATGAACGTCCTCCTCCTCCCCGCAGGGAGAGGCAGCTTTCTCCGGCGCCGGTTGACCACCCGACCCTGGGGGGCCGGCTCGGCCCCCGCGAAGCAGTTAGTAAGAATGATGCTCGTCACCGGATCAAGCGGCTGGCTCGGTCCCTCGCAGTGGAGGAGGAGCATATAGTCGTCCTGGTCTGCTTCGGCCCCCGCATCCGTGACGAGCCCTTCCCCAAAGGGTTCACGCTCCCTCGCGACACTCCAAATATACCGGCGACGTGAAGCCGGAAGATTGGCTGACCGACTACGCCACAGCCGTCAGTATAGCGAACGGCAACAAGCGCATTGCCGTGAAGTATGTTCCACTCATGCTGCAGAGCACGGCCCGGACATGGCTGAACAGCCTCAAGGCCAACAACATCAACAGCTGGTTGGACTTTAGTGACGTCTTCGTCCGCAACTTCAACAGCACCTACAAGCGGCCTCCCAAGCCTCGCCAGCTCTCCATGTGCGTTCAGGGGCTAGACGAGTCCGCTCGCGACTACCTGACGCGTTGGGCCGAGTTGCGCAACTCCTGCGAAGGGGTGCACGAGGTGCAGGCCATTGAGTACTTCACCGCTGGGTGCCGAGAAGGCACCCTGCTCAAGCACAAGCTTCTATGCGATGAACTGGCTACCCTGGACGAGCTCCTGGTGGTGGCGGACAAGTACGCCACGGCCGACTCCTCCATGAAGTCGGAGATCTGGGTTGGCACGTCCGGGAAGATGATCCCGCCGGCTTCTCCAGCACCGGCTGGTGACTCCAACCGCCGCCAACAGCCGAACGACAACAAGCGCAAGGCCCTGCAGCCGGCTTCCAACAGCTGGCAGTTGGCCACCGTCGAGGATCTGCAGCCGGCCAGGCAACCCAGCCCCAAGCGTCAGCGGGGCGCCAAGGGTGCCTGGCTACCTGCCTTCTCCTTCGAGCAGGCTCTCGACGCCCCGTGCAAGTTCCACAGCGGCGTGAAGCCGTCCAACCATATGACCCAGTAGTGCAGCTAGCTCACCTGAATCACCAAGGGAGAGGGCTTGCCGCCTCCTCCAGTCGGCTCGACGGCTCCGGCTGCTCAGCAGCTGGCCCGCCCTGTCGGCATGCTCCAAGATGAATTCCCTAACGAGAACGCCACTTACGTCGTCTTCACCAGTGAAGCCGACGACAAGCACAGTCGGCGTCAGCAACACCATGAGGTGAATGCTGTCATTCCAGAGGTCCCCCAGTTCATGCACTGGTCCGAAAGGCCCATCACCTGGAGCCACAACGACCATCCGGCTGTGATGCCTTCGCCGGGTGCTTATGCCATGGTGCTGGACTCCACCTTCTCAACCGAGAGGCGGGCTTGCCGCTTCTCCCGAGTCCTGATAGACGGCGGTAGCAGCATCAACATCCTCTACCGCGACACCATGGAAAAGCTGGGTATCAAGGAGAAGGAACTCCAGCCCAGCCGGACCGTGTTCCATGGCATTGTCCCTGGGCTTTCCTGCTCTCCAATCGGCAAGATCAAGATTGACGTCCTGTTCGGTGACAAGACCCACTTCCGCCGTGAGCCCATCTGGTTCGAGGTAGTCGACTTGGACAGCCCCTACCAGGTGCTCTTGGGCCGGCCTGCACTAGCCATGTTCATGGCGGTCCCGCATTACGCGTACCTGAAGATGAAGATGCTGGGTCCCAAGGGCATCATCACCATTGCCGGAGACTATAAGAAGTCGCTCACGTGCGCCGCGGCCAGCTCCCAGCTGGCCGAGTCCCTTGTCATCGCCCAAGAGAAGCGCCTCCTTGACCGGGCTGTGGCCATGGCCAGCGAGCAGCCGGCCATGCCTTCTGACCTCAAGGAGGTTGAGGCCGAGGGCTCCTTCCAGCCGGCTAAAGAAACCAAGAAGATCATCTTGGACCCGGCACACCCGAAGAAGTACGCTGTCATGGGGGCTAACCTCGACAGCAAATATGAAAGCGAGCTCGTCGACTTCCTCCATGAGAATTAGGACATCTTTGCATGGTCCCCCAAGGACATGCCGGGTGTTCCGAAGGATTTCGCCGAGCACAAGCTGCATGTACGGTCGGAAGCTAAGCCAGTCAAGCAACCCCTCCGCCGCCTATGAGAAGAGAAGAGAAGGATCATTGGTGAAGAAATTGGCTGGCTTCTGGCAGCCGGCTTCATCATGGAAGTGTTCTACCCGGACTGGCTTGCCAACCCAGTCCTCGTTTTGAAGAAAAACAACAAGTGGCGCATGTGTATAGACTACACAAGCCCCAACAAAGCCTGCCCCAAGGATCCATTTGCCTTGCCCCGGATTGATCAAGTGATCGACTCCACGGCCAGCTGCGAGCTTTTGTCCTTTTTGGATGCCTACTACGGCTACCACCAGATCAAGCTGAACCCGGCCGATCGACTGAAGACCACCTTCATCACACCTTTCGGCGCCTTCTGCTACATCACCATGACATTCGGCTTGAGGAATGCCGACGCCACCTTTCAGCGCTGCATGCAGAAGTGCCTTTTAAAGCAACTCGGCTGAAACGCCCACGTCTATATGGATGACATAGTGGTGAAGACGGAGAAGCGCGGTACCCTTTTTGAGGATCTCAAGGAGACCTTCGCCAACCTGCGACGTTTTCAGATCAAGCTCAACTCGGAGAAGTGCGTCTTCGGAGTACTAGCCGGCCAGCTAGCTCCTTGGCTTCCTTGTTTCTGAGCGTGGGATAGAGTGCAACCCTGTAAAGATCAAGGCCATTGAGCGGATGAAGAGACCGACCCGGCTGCGGGACGTCCAGAAGTTCACGGGTTGCCTAGCATCTCTCAGCCGGTTCGTCAGCCGGCTAGGCGAAAAGGCCCTCCCTCTGTACCAGCTGATGAAGAAGACCACATGCTTCGAGTGGACCGATCAGGCAGACGAGGCATTCCTCCAGCTCAAGCGGATGCTGTCCATGCCACCTGTTCTAGCCGCTCTGGCTGCTAAAGAGGCCATGCTCCTCTACATCGCCGCCACCAACCGGGTCGTCAGCACGGTGATTTTTGTCGAACACCCAGAAGCCGGCGAGGCACAGCCGGTCCAGAGGCTAGTCTACTACCTGTGCAAGGTGTTGTCCGCCTCCAAGAAGAACTACCCCCACTACCAGAAGATGTGCTACGGCGTGTACTTTGCCGCCAAGAAGCTGAAGTAGTACTTCCACAAGCACACCATCACGGTCGTCTGTACCGCCCCCCTGGCCGAGATCATGGGCAACCAAGATGCCTCGGGCCAGGTGGCCAAGTGGGCCATCTAGCTAGCTCCCCACACCATCCTCTACCAGCCTAGCACCGCCATCAAGTCCCAAGCGCTGGCCGACTTCCTTGTCGAATGGGCCGAGACCCAGTACCTACCGCCTGCGCTGGATTCCACGCATTGGCGGATGCACTTCGACGGCTCGAAGATGCGCACCAGTTTGGGAGCCGGCATCGTCCTCACCTCTCCCAAAGGTGACAAGCTGAAGTACATGCCGCAAATCCACTTTGCCGCCTCCAACAACATGGCCGAGTACGAGGCACTCGTTCACGGGCTCCGACTGGCCAAGGAGATTGGCATCGGCCACATCTTGTGCTATGGAGACTCGGACCTTGTTGTCCAACAATCTTCTGGCGACTGGGACGCCAATGACGCCAACATGGCCAGCTACCTCTTCCTCGTCCAGCAGATCAGCGGATACTTTGATGGGTGCGAGTTCATCCACGTGCCACGGGGCGACAACGAAGCAGCCGATGCCCTGGCACGGATTGGCTCTACCTGGCAAGCCATACAAGCTGGCGTTTCCCTCGAGTGCTTGCGCAAGCCGTCTATCCAGCCTTCGCCAGAATCAGAATCCATCTTCATGCCGGCTGACCCTGGAGCAGCCGGATCTGGCTCGGGGACTTCAGCAGCCGGCCCGGGGGACTTCTGCAGGCGGCCCGGGGGCTGCAGCACCTAATCCGGCCCGGGGACTACTGCAGTCGGCCCGGGGACTTCCGTGACGCAACAGGGAGCGGCCGCCTCCAACCCGCCGCCTCCCAACCTAGCCACCCTGGCGCCGGTCGCCGTCATGATGGTGGTAGAAGCCCCGTCTTGGGGGCAGCCCATCCTCAACTTTCTGGTGAGCCGCGAGCTTCCAGCCGACGAGGTGTTGGCTCGACAAGTGCAACGCCGGCGACTGCATACACGATCATCAACAGAGAGCTCGTCAGGCGCAACCCGATTGGTGTCTTTCAGCGCTGCGTCGAGCCGGAGAAGGGCATAACAATCCTCAGGGACATTCATCAAGGCGAATGTGGCCACCATGCCGCCTCCAGAGCCCTCGTCGCCAAGGCTTTCCACCATGGCTTCTTCTGGCCGACTGCTCTAGACGACGCCAAGGAATTTGTCCAGAAGTGCAAAGGGTGCCAGCGTTTCAGCACCAAGCAGCACCAGCCGGCCTCAGCCCTCAAGACTAGTCCCATCACCTGGCCGTTTGCCGTATGGGGGTTGGACATGGTGGGCCCATTCAAGACTGCACGCGGCGGCATGACCCATCTGCTGGTTGCCGTGGACATGTTCATGAAGTGGATTGAAGCGAAGCCAGTCAAGAAGCTGAACGGCCCCACAACTGTTACATTCATTGCGGATATCACCGTTCAATGGCACGAACTTCACCAAAGGCGCCTTGGCTCGTTTCTGTGCAACGCAGGGCATCCGACTAGACCTCGTGTCGGTTGCTCACCCGCAGTCAAATGGCGAGGTGGAGCGGGCAAACGGCCTCATTCTTTCCGGCATCAAGCCTCGGCTGGTCGAGCCGCTGGAGCGCTCGGCCGGCTGCTGGATCGAGGAGCTGCCGGCCGTCCTTTGGAGTCTCCAGACCACGCCAAGCAGATCAACTGGCTTCACACCTTTCTTCCTCGTGTATGGGGCCGAGGCCGTCATCCCAACGGACATCGAGTTCGACTCACCTCGCGTCACCCTGTACACGGAGGTGGAAGCAAAGGAGGCCCGCGAAGACGGCGTCGACTTGCTTGAAGAGGCCCGGCTGCTGGCACTTAGCCGGTCCGCCATCTACCAGCCGAGCCTGCGCCGCTACCACAACAAGAAGATCAAGCCGCATGCTTTCCGCGAGGGTGACCTTGTGCTCCGGCTGATCCAGCGAACAGCTAGCCAGCACAAGCTCTCGGCTCCTTGGGAGGGGCCTTTCATCATCAGTAAGGCCCTGGGCTACGACTCCTACTACCTCATCAACGCACAGAAGCCCAGGGTACGCAAGAGGGACACAACCAGCCAGGAGTCGGAGCACCCATGGAACGCGAACCTTCTCCGCCCATTTTACAGTTGATGCAGTGTATGTACCACGCTATCTTTTGGACTAAGTAAAGACAACAGGTACCCCGAGGAGCACTCGGGGGCTACCTTTTTATTTATATGATAAGCTTCGCCTATGTATGAGTATTCATTCTTCTCGCCCTGCCCGGGTCCGGTCAGCCGTCCCGGGGGCTCGCCGACTTGGCCCAAGTTGGTACCATCCGAAGTCGGCTCAGTAGTGTGCCGACGCCAAAGCGCTCTCTTCGCCCCAGCCATAGCTCGCAGCGCGACTGTCCGGCTGGCAAGAGCTAACAGCCGGAAACGCTGTCCACATGAAAAATGACTAAGGAAGAACGCCAGTTCAGGCGAAGCAGGCCTCTGGCCTACCCCGTCCGGCTGCTCAGCAGCCGGCCGGTCGACTTCTCGCTTGACTAGCCATGCTTTAAGCGGCCGAAGTAATTTTCCTACTCTAAACGGCCAAATCCCTAACCCGACCACAGACCGCAGCGCGGCTGTCCGGCTGGCAGGGCCGCAGCCAAAGGAACATGGCAAAAGAAAAAGCCAAAGAAAGTAAAGGCAAAATCGAGTCAGAACTCGGCGAGGCACACAAGCATGCAGGGAAAATAAATTCATTTACATTGCAAAAGGCCAGCGGCCGGCATTCATCAAGGTTTAAAATACACCCCAAGTGGGTGGAACTGCGCATAACTAGCTTGTTCTTGAGCACAAGATAGAGAAACTTAAAGAGATAAGGGCCGCCTAGGCTGGAGGCACTGTGGGCTGGTCGGACGAGTCGGTGATGGCGGTGGCACCGGCTGGCGGGGCCTCCGGCTGGTTGGTCTCGGTCTGGTCGGCGTCTGAGGCCAGATTGGGCTGATTCCGGCTGGTCGCTCCGTCATCTGGCGCGACGCCATCTCCTTCCTCGTCCTCGTCCTCCTCCGTGGCGATCTCCTCCGCCGGGTCCTTCCCCTCTTCTGGGTTCAGCTCGAACCAGGACGGCGTCACCTCGGTGCCGTCTTCTGCCCGCTCCAGGATGAAGACGTTGCCATCAGTGTACTCGGCGAGGGCCGACACATGAATGGAGATCTCCACACGCTCCGCCTCCAGCTCCGGCGCCGCCTCCTCGCGGAAGGTGACCAGCTGCGCCAGGCTCACGCCCGGGTACCACGCCTTCACGAACTCCAGCGCCGCCTTGGCGCCGGCCCGTGGCGCGGTGCCCTTCCATGTGTCGAGTCGCTCCCCCGCCACCTCCAACCAGTCGGCGGTCCGGCTAGGAGTCCGGGGGACTAGCACACCCGGCAAGAGCCCTTCCAAGAACTGCGACCCGGCGCGCTGAAACTGGCGGAGCAGGCGGCGCACCGGCTCAAGACGCAGCCGAACGGCAAGGAACTGTTCGCCCAAGTTCCGGGGCCGGTCCGGTGCGATCTCCATGCCCACACTCCTCCGCTGGTAGCGTCGTTCCTCAATCGCCTGGCCGATGGCACCAGAGCGATCCAGGAAGTATTCTGTCCAAAGAAGGCAAAAGAATTAGAAGCCGGCTCACCACGGTAGCCGGCAACTAACCAATCAAGGAAGAAAGAAAATCTACCTTCGAGCAGATCCTCAATCACCGAGTAGCCCTCCGACAGGTACTTCTCCTTTTCGGCCCGGCCCGAGCGCTGGGACTCGAACTCGGCCTTGAGACGCTCCTCCTCGTCCTTCGGTTCCCGGACCTGCTCCGCATGCCAGGTCGCCTGGTCAGCTAGCTCCTTCTCGAGCCGGTTGCGCTCCGCAGCCGCCTGGCTGCGCTCCAGCTCTTTGGCCTGAAGCTGGTCCTTGAGCTCATGCACACGGTCCCGCAGATGGGCGGCGGCCTCTGCAAAAAAAAGAATCATCAGCAATAGCATCAACAAAGACAAGAAGTCGCCGGGAAGATCCGGCCCGACTGCTCAGCAGTGGGCCCGAATCTCGGGGGCTACACCCAGTGGGCGTGCTTGCGCGCCCCCACTGAATGCCGGCCTACATACCTCGGCTCTTCTTCAACTCGGCGGTCCGGTTGGCGAGCGTCTTGTTTTGGGAGTTGAATGTAGCCGCACGCAGGTTGTGGTAGTCCTGCGGCAAGCACGACATCTCAGCATTCGGAAACACGCTTTAAAGTTCCAACCCACCTGCTCAGCAGCCGGCTTCGAACTCGGGGGCTACACCCAGTGGGTGCGCTGGTGCGCCCCCACTGAAGATCGCAAAAAAAAGCAAGGTCAAGAGCATACCCGGACAGACGTCTGCATCGCCACCATCTCGCTCCTCGCCTTCAGAAGGGTGGCGCCGTGGGCAGAGAACTTGTCCAAGACGTCCTGCATCGCGAGGTTCAGGGCGCCCGGGCCGGCCCCTGGCGCCCAACCAGGCAGAACGGAACTCGATTTCTACCAGCCTCAGCGCGAAAGCTACCCGCGCTGGGTGCAGGCGCATGGGCGTGCGTGTCGTCATGGCCTGGCTCGTCGCTAACCCGGCGCTCGCCAGCGGCATCTCCGGCCCTCCGGGGTGGCCGTCACCCTGCTCGCCAGCACCCGGCGCGCGCTGAGTCACATCCGCCTCTGGGATGATGGAGTCAGCAACCTCCAGCTCCAGCGCCATCTGGTCGGCTCCGGCTGCCCCAGTCGGCACCTGGACCTCCACCACCGGCACCTTCGGCTGCTCAAGAGTCGTAGCCTCCGGGATCCCGCTGCCAGCTGGATCCTCCGCGGCCTTGGCATTGGCCTCCGCCTGCGCCTTGGCGTTGGCCTCCGCCTGCGTTGCGGCCTGTGCTTCCGCCTGCGCAGACGCGGCAGCCTGGGCATCAGCGTCCGCCCGCGCCGCAGCGGCTTCCCGCTCCTCCTGCGCCTCCCGCGCGTTCATTTCCATCGCCTCCCGAAGGGTGGCGGCCGGGTCCATGTGCCGGGCCTCCTCGGAGCCGCCTGCCGACCCGATCAGCGAGGCGGATGGAGCCCGTGATATGGAGATGGCGGCCCTGCTCAGCAAAGCAGGTAGAGATGAGAAGTCTACAAGAAAGAAAAGCAACCAAGGCGGTGTGCTTAACGCACTTACCCGGACACCATTGGGCAATCCTTTGAGGTCCTTCGGATGGCGGCCACCTTCGCGGCCTCCTGCCGCTTCGTCGCGGCCGCTTGCTTGGCCTTCTTGGGCTGCCGGTTGCCAAACAGCCCCTCCCCACGACGTTTAGCCGCGCCGGGCGCACCAGTCGGCACTCCGCTTGGTGGCCGCGCCATCAAAGGGCCGCCGCCTGCCCCCTCGACGCCTTTGGGGCGGCGTTACTCCTCTTTGTCCTCATCATCATCCGGCCAGGACCGGACGTCGTCGTCTCCTCCTGCACCGCCTCCTGCGGCTCCGCCTCCGCCTGCGCCGCCTCCTCTTGCGCCGCCTCCGGTGGCTCCGCCTCCTCCGTCGCCGCCTCCCCTGGTGGTGTCCTCCTTGCCTCCGTCTTCCAACGTGGCCGCACCTAGCTCGGGGTCGCCCACGTCGCTCTCCTCGCGGTCTAGCATCCATTGATGGCCCGAAGCCGGCGCGCCGGTTGCTACCTGACCAGGGAAGCACTGCCCCATGTCCGACTGTATGACAGCTTGCCGAATTGCCAGTCAGCCTCGCTGAGCTTGCTGTCGGAGAAGTAGTTGACATGGCGGACCACCTCCACTATCGGCAGCTCCTTCGTGGACATCCGGCAGGGGTCCCGGCGGCCGCTCATATCGCAGATCAGGTGCGGCCGGGCTTGGAGGGGTGAAACCCGGCGGTAGACGAAGGCGGCCAGCAAGTTCGCCGGCTTGAGGCTCTCTGAGTCCATCATCTCCTGAAGACGGACAAGGAAGTTGGTGATGGAAGCCAGCACCGGTTTGGGTTGTTGCCCCCAATTGTTCCGCGGCTCGCCGGCGGGCCAATCGCATTGGCCGTCAGGTTGATGTAGTCGCGAGTCGGGTGGAGGTTGCGAACGTAGAAGTACGACTTCTGCCACAGCTTCACCGACTCCAGCAAAGCGATGGGAGGACAGCGGGTCCCGGAGCTGGTGCGCCGCACGGCGACGAAGGATCCGCACTAGGCCGGCTCGCCCTTGGCCTGGGTACCCAACTTCAGGTAGAAGAACCTGCCCCACAGCTTGAGCGTGGGCAGGACGCCGAGGTAGCCTTCGCAGAAGGTCGCGAAGGCAGAGAGAAGCACCACCGTGTTGGGAGTGAGGTGATCAGGTTGAAGACGGTAGAAGTGGAGGAAGGAGCAGAGGAAGCTGCTCGCCGGCAAACCAATTCCGCTGAGGAAATGGCTTCGGAAGATGATGAACTCGCCGGCCCTCGGCGCCGGCGAGATCTCCCTCTCGTCGGGGATCTGCGTCCCCACGACCGCCTCGACAGGAAGCCTCCGCGTCGCGCGGAGGAACTCGATGTGGCCCTCATGGACATTGGAACCGTCCCACTCGCCTTGCGCCATGGCTTGCGGAGGCCTGGCGGCGGCGCGGCGAGGCTGGACTATGGCGAGGCTGCGGCAGCGCTTCAACAGTGTTCGGCGCGGCAGCGCAGCGGCAGCGAGGAAGCGAAGTGGCGAAAGAAGAAGAATAGAGTTGAGAGGGGGCGCACGTGCGTCTGGCTGCCCCCCTCCCTCCTACTTATACGGCCGAAACAGCGAGGCCGAGCCGACGCTTTGTGGGGGGCATGGGATTAACTGCGCCCACGCCCCCACAAATCCTGCGCCTTAATGGCGCGCAATTATTTTGACCCGGATAAGCAACCGTCCGCCTCGGCCGCAGCGGATCCACGCGCGCGCCGAGGCTGTGTAGTGGTGGGCCCGGGCCTGTGGCGGCGTCGCTGGCAGGCCGGCCTGCCCTGCTGGCAGCGCGTGGCATGCGTACAATGGGCAGCAGGCACGCCACCCGGTGGCATACCACTTGGAGCCCGCCACGAAGCGGCTGGCTTCACCTCTGCCGGCTTCTGGCATGCGGACAAAGCAAAGACGCAGGATCTCTCAGAAGAGGAAACTGCTAAGGCTCTCCGACGTTGGGCCGTGGCACCTCACCAGCTTCGGGGACTACTGTCGGGGGGATGGACCCCGGGTAGCCTCATCCGGACCTAATAACTTTTCAAGACGTCGGGGCTGGCGAAGCCCCTCATGCCGGCTGGCCAAGCGGGCCGGCTTCCAGAAGACGGCGCACCCATAGAAGGCGGCTTTTGGGGGCAGGCAGGCTTCCATCATCAGGCCCCTCCTTCCCCCTCGGAGTCCGCACTCACCTACTATGACGGGACAGGGCATGCTACCTGCTCCCCCGAATCTCGGAGGAGCGTGGCTACAATATGAGCTGACCCAACGGCTTCCTACCCGCCTCGCGCGGGACTGTAGCCATGCGACTCATGACGTGGCCCTCGTCAGCAAGGACCGTGCCACGGCAGAAGGCAATCGGCGTGGCCCACCGGCTTCCAGAAGACGGCGTATCCCTCGAAGGCGGCCTCGGAGGCAGGCCGGCTTCCAGCAGCCGGCCCCTTCTTCCCCTCGGAGTCTGCGCTAACCACTACGACAAGACGGAGCGTGGCTACAATGTGCACTGACCAAGCAGCCACCTACGCGCCTGACGCGGGACTGTAGCCATGCGACTCGTGACATGGCCTCCGTCATCAAGAGCAGGGCTGTAGCAAAAGGCAATCAGCATGGCTCGCAAGCAGCGGGCCCTACCTGTCGGCCGGATTCTCGGCAGCCGGCGGGGCCCTCCAGAGGCGGGCCCCAGCAGCCGGCGGAGAACTCGGTGACCTTAGACACTGACGTTCGGGTCCTACACCCGGCCGAATTACCATTGTACCCCTGGGGAGTTGGCCTATAAAACCCCCCAGGGTTCACCCATGCAAAGGGTTGAGCCTTCATTCCACACACCCCATAGCTAGGAGAAGAGAGGTAGCTCTACCCTTCTTCCTACTCTAGCAACACAGCTCTAGGAGCAACCTTGTACACTCTTTGATCATAGTCATCATGCGGAGACCCAGCAGAGCAGGACTAGGGGTGTTATCTCTCCGGAGAGCCCGAACCTGGGTACGTCTCGTGTGCGATCGAGCTCGTGCTCACTCCAGCTTCCAGGGCCCGACGACATCCTCTTGGCTCCACCCATGATAAGCTACCCCCTGGCATCTGACGTGAAATTACCACGACAGCCAGAGTTAGGTATGATAGCACTGTTGGCTATCTAGTCTGTAGATAATGACTGTTTTGCCACTGTGGTAACCCCTTAGCCTATAAAAGGAGGGCCATGGCAACCTAAGAAAGGATCCGGGCCCTTGTACACTCATACGCGCGTAGCTGCTCCCCCCGAGGGGACCTTGCCGGGCTTGAGCACTGCGCGACAACCACGGTCCTCTCTTCAATCCACCAAAGCAGGAGTAGGGTTTTACGCTTCACAGCAGCCCGAACCTGGGTAAAAATCACCAACGTCACCTCTGTCGTGTTGTCCCATGGCCTTCGCTCTTTGTGCAATGTGATCTCCTCCCTGCCGAACCACAAGGGGCCGATGGCCCCAAAGGTGATCGTGTTCCACCACGACAGTCGGTGAGGTGTCGAGCCGCGGGTGGTTTGGTGGGGCTTGTCAGGCACTTGGTGGCCCGCTGAAAGAGAAATTACCTTAATCGACACCCGTCCTAATGGCGTGTCAAGCTAATAGGAGGTAGTTGGGCAAGCGGTGGCTCACCCTTGCCGGGTCTTCTCCTCCTCACAACACCTAGCGATGCATTTAATGCATTTCATCCTAACTATCAGAGTTAGGTATGTTAACATTGTTTCTATCTCATCATCCTGTAATGACCCTTTTGCCAATGTGGTAACCCCTTGAGCTATAAAAGGAGGGCCAGGGCAACCTTTCACTACTGCAGGTTGGTCCAAATGCGACAGACCAATCAGAGACCCTTCGACGAAACTGTGTGCGATGCATTAATCACAAACGGTGATGTAATAAAACCATTAAAAAAGATACAAAACGTTTATGATGGTGGTGCCATCAAACACGGTTCAGATTAGAGTTGCGTGTGCGATGCGTGGCATATGGTTAATCCAGCAGAACTATTTGCAATGAGGCAGAACAACAGAAACGGGCAGCCAGATGAGGGTGTGTGCGATATACGGCATACAGTTCACTAGGATGAACTGTGTGTGATTAGCCAACACAATAGAAATGGTCAGCTAGATCAAGGTGTGTGCGATGGAGGGCATACAGTTCACTCAGATGAACTGTTTGCGATGAGCCAAGACAATAGAAACAGTTCGACTGAATAAGATGTGTGTGATACGCGGCAAACATGTCCGTAATCAGGAATGTGTGCGAAGACCAACAATAACACAGACGATTGTTGCTAATGAGCCATGTGATTTGCTCTGTCTACAGAAGAATAACATATATATATATATATAGGACAAATTTTTCTTACTACCGGGTGTAGTTACTCCCACTTTTGTTTCATATGTTCTAGGTAGTATCTATCACATCGAAGAGTATGTACATGTAGTATGAAGTATATAAGAATGTTTAGGTAGTATCCATACTACTCTTTTGGTATTATGTACCATATTTTGTGCATACTTCATTTCGCGTACATATATTTACGTATTTCACAAATATAATAAAACTATGGGCTCACTTGCAATTTTTTCATATAATTCACTTTGAAGTATCTTAGATATAGTATATAAACATACTAAAAATAATAAAGTAGAGTATATACTACCACATGGTAGTATATGAGAAATGGGTGTAACTACACCCGGTAGTAGGATGCATTTTCCCTATATATATATATATAACAGAAATAAACATCCAATTACATAAGTGACTATACAGATTATTCGCGCACACCTCAATAAACAATTGCATGCATTCTAAACTAGGAGAAACGATCGTCTAGTCATCTACTTCTTGTGACGCTCCCGCCTATGTGGCTCGATCCCTTGTCTGGGGCAGGAAGAAGACACTTCCTCATGTCAACGATCCGCCTGTACATCTCGTAGCTTGTGTACGCGTCCTTGGCTGCGTACTTGATGTGTTGTTCATCTAGTCTCTGATGCCAGACACTATGCCAGGCGTTCTTGTCCTTCTTGCTCTCATCCTTCATCTTCATGTAGTAGGGGTCGATGATGGCCGAGGCGAGGTCAACCAGGGAGTTCTGTTTGTTGTTGTCGCTGCCCCAGACCTTGTAGTGGTCCTGGATGTTGACAAGATTCTGGCATTTCAAGCCCGAAACCTTGTGCGCTTTTAGATCGTTGGTGGTGTCCGCCGTAGCAAAACTGTAGTCGGAGCTGTTGATAAACCTGGAGAAACGCTCACAAGGCCTTGTGGCCAGGTGGTAGTGGTAGACGAGGACGTCATGTCACATGCACAACTGGGCGACAGAACCTTCTGATCGTGCCCGGCCCGACCGATGGTTTACTCGAGGTCAAAGCCGACCACTTGGTACTTGTCCTCAGCAAGCAACTGCTCCCTAGTTTGGATGGAGCTCTCCACCGAGACCGGCTCGTTCCTGTACACCACCAAGAGGGCCTTCCCCCTCACGTGGGTGTCCACTACGTGATGCGTGGTGAACTGCCCTCATTGTCGTCGTCGGCCACTAGGAGCCACTGGTAAAACGAGGTGCTATACAAACGGTTTTTAACCCCTTTCCACGAGGTGTTCTGAACCGTCACCTAGTGAGTGACTACGATAAGGGGGGTCCTTCCCACCCGACCCAGAAACCATCGGGGATAGGCCCTCCTAGCACACATTCTTGGCAAAATGAGGTCGTGTGCGACAGGAGAGCAATGAAATACGGTTATACATACAGTTGTTCTAAAAAATACAATTATACAAGCCAAATTGTTTCCGGTCGTAAGTCTATCCCACACAGTCAGTCTCGGCTAAACGTTTTCGTTCGTATGTACATTCCACACAGTCAATCCAAGGAATATATTTCCGTTAGTATGTACATCCCACACAGTCAAACCAAGAAGTACGTTTCTGTTCGTATATACATCCCACACAGTCACTCCAAGAAAAACGTTTTCGTTCGCAGGTACATCACACAAAATTTTCCCCATTAAATCATTTGTGATAGCGTTGCCATTGCAGATGTGATAAACAATTTTATCATTTGCGTTATTGAATGCAACACACACGGTGAATAGAAGAAACCGTGCGGCATAGGATGTCCATCACACACGCTTTTTATGTGGTAAACCTTTGCGCAAGGTGGCCTAACGCAAACAGTTTTCAAGAGGATGTCGTGTGTGATTGTTCATTGATCCAACACGGTTTATTCCTAGAAACTGTGTGCGTTGCCTGTGGTCATCGCCCACGGTGTTTTCTCAATAACTGTTTGCAATAGATAGCAGGCTAATTGTCCTATTATTAATAAACCATTTATTAATCTAATTGACATTTCATATTAAGCACACAATATATTTAATTTTCATATTGAGGAGGCAGATTTCATAATTGAAATACATCAGAGTACTACATCATATAGCTTCAGCACTCAGCTACCCCATTACACAACTGCACGAGCACCAAGTTTCACATGTAACATCTATAACCTTTCGAAATTAGCATCATAGACGGTACATAGACAAATGAATCGCATCTGGAAAACTGCTGAAGCGGAAGGCGAATATTGAGCCTTCATTGATGTTGATGGTCTTTGCAACTTTAGGCCAGTGCCTGTGGATGATTGACCGTCCATCCTTCATCCTCTTCAGGAACACTTCAATATTGAACCGTGGGTGTTGTGTGAATACCTTCCTCGCCTCCTGACCATACAGGTGGTTTGAGAGGTAATCATGAGTGAACTACTTTGGAAAGGCCTAAAAACAAGGATGTCCATAAATATCTTCTCTATATTGGAAATGGGGCAAAGGAATAAAAAGAGCAAGGTATAACAGTTAGTACCATCCTGTAATGAACTGATGTCTTCTTCATTGTGCAGACAAAGATCTTGTTGTTTTTTGTCGCTAATTTCTTTATCCTACCAATCTTTCTGAGTTTCTTGACTTGACTGATATTCATGGACAACTCATTTCCCCATATGCAAAAAGGGTTGAACAGTGGGTGAAAACCTCTAACGGCAGGACCTACATGGGCAAGACCAAATTGTTAAAAACCTAAATATTAGAATGGTTCCTACAATGGCACAATAATGTGCTATTAGACAAAGGACCATGCATGTGCAAATCCTCGATTGTAAACCTCGGAGCTTCCCATTGTTTGCCTGCAATACATATAAGGTAGTTAGTGATCAGGTTAAGTGATGGTTCGCATGCTATCAGTAAAATATTTTGATGAAAATAAGCACATTGCAGATTCATCAGATTAATTCAAGCCACATGGAAAACACATTTATCCAAACCAAGCATAATTAAGAACTAGGAAATATAGCAATTGTATATGTTTCTCATGTATTAAGTGCAGCCAAATTTGATTTATTCCTCACATGCACAACAATACAAAATTCTACCCACGACAATTGGACATCGCATTGCAGAATTGAACCAAGCAGTTAACTAAACACCACAACAAATGAACCAAACATTAACTGAGCACCACATTGCATAATATAACATACTCCTAATAGAAGATGAGATAGTTAACCAAACCAAGCATGCTTAACAACTTGGAAATATAGCAATTGTATTTTTTCTCATGTATTTAGTACAGCCAAATTCGATTTATTTCTCACATGGTATACAATAACAGAATGCACCCACAATAATTGAACATCGCATTGCAGAATTGAACCAAATAGTTAACTAAACACTACAACAAATGAACCAAAACATTAACTGAGCACCACATTGAACAATGTATAACATACTAGAAGATCACACAGTTAACCAAACCAAGCATGCTTGACAACTTGGAAATATAGCAATTGTATTTGTTTCTCATGTATTTTGTACAGATAAATTCAATTTATTTCTCACATGGAAGACAATACAAAATTGCACCCTGAAGAGTTGAACATCACATTTGCAGAATTGAACCAAACAGTTAACTAAAGATGACAACTGAATAACCAAACAGCTAATAAGTGAGCACCACATTGCATGACATATAGAACATATACACTAGAGCGACAGATTGCATGGTAAAAGTACGTAGGATAATTCACTATAATTTGTTAAGGAAAGGCAGGAGTAGCACATGCAATGGGTAAATCGAGCATGCTTAACCGGTGTAGCTAGCAAACTGAACATAGGTCCTTATAGTGAGCTAATAAGACGAGCTACTCGTCATCGTCGGACATATCGATGATGATTGGCTCCTTGGACATGGAAGAGGGCGAGGCCTCCACATTGTGGGTGCCCTCGTCGTAGTGGTGAGTTACCTGAGCTGCTCCAGGCACCAACCTGCTGCCTCTCTAGTTGAGGTAAGCACGGGCACGCTGAGAAAACACCTCATAGTCTTCGTCGAAGGCACCGACGGTGGCCTCGAGGAAATGCCATGAACTATCATTTAAAGCAGCCAACCGCGTCATGGCGTTGGCGCGTGAGGCTTCGACGGCAAGGTGCTCCTCCAAGATCTGGGGGTCAGCACGAATGGCAGCCATCGTGACCTCATCTGCGTGTGCGGCTGCGATTTGCTTCTCCGCTGTCAAATGCGCCTTGAGATCCTGGCTATACTGCGTGCACCATGGCTTAGGGCGGTGCTTATTTGGGGGAGGGGTCGGTGATTTGGGTGGAAGGTGTCACGCCGGCGTTCGGGGCATGTGGGATGTGGAAGGAGGAAGAGGATGGGGGTCGGGTGTGGATTACCTGCCTGGATCGACGAGGTCGAGCAGCGTGAAGGAGGGTCGCCGGTGAGGAGGCGGCGCTGCAAGCAAGGAGTGAAGGTTTCAACTTGGAAAGGAAGGCAGAATCAGGGGAAATGTGGCTTTTGGTAAGGGGGAGGGGGCGGGGAGGTAGATATTTCCACGGAAGCCGAAAATTTTGAATCGATGTAGCGAAAAAACTGGCGCGCAAAGTGTCATCAGACACGGTCCCTTATTTAGCACTGTGTACGATATGTGAACATCACAAATGATTCATATAGTGTCACGCCCAATATGCGATCCTATCTGAGAGGAACTCGAAGGTCCCACCAAGAATAGAGCCTCATATTGAAGATGCTTTTGCAAGGTGGATATCATTACATCGTACCATTACATAATAGATGGGGATACATACAAAGGCATACACTTGCCTCACATATACATCAAACATCATACAGAAGAGCAACATCCGACTACGGATGAAACACAAATGAAAACTCAAACAACATCCACCCTGCTAGCCCAAGCTGCCGACCAAGAACCTATCCCTCGATCGAAGAAGAAGAAGCAGAAGAAGAACTCCAAAACAAGCAAGCATTGCTCTCACATCATATCATCGTATTATCTGTACCTGCATCTATTGTTGTAGTAATCTGTGAACCACGAGGACTCAGCAATCCCATTACCATGGGTATCAAGACTAGCAAAGCTTAATGGGTATGGAATGGATAAGTGATGAGGTTGCAGCAAGCACTAAGCATTGTATGGTGGCTAACTTACGAGTACAAGAATAAGAAGAGAGACTACGCATAACGGTCGCAAATAGTAATGATCAATAAGTGACCCTGACTACTTACGAGTCAAACATAACCCCACTGTGTTCTCTTTCCGAACTCACTCAAAAAGAGACGGTCACGGTTACACACGCGGTTGGTGTGTTTTAATTCGAATCTGGTGCCAAGTTCTCTACAACCGGATATTAAAAAATTCCCATCTGCCAGATAACCACGGGCACGACTCTCAAAAGTTTAAACCCTGTAGGGGTGTCCCAACTTAGTACATCACAAACTCTCACAATCAGCGGAGGAACATCCTCCATCCCAGAACAACCCGATCAAGCTCGGAATCCCGGTTCACAAGACATTTTGACAATGGTAAAACAAAACCAGCAAGACTGCCCGATGTACCGACAATCCTGATAGGAGTCGCATGTATCTCATTCTTAGGGCACACCGGATGGGCAAGACGTCGGGTTGGCTGAGACCCTGGTTGCCCAAGGGACGCCGGACATCGCCCAGTTTGGACCAGCACCAACAGCACCGGCCCCCCTGTATTATGTTGAAATAAGAATCCTCGATGACACGACCCCCTATATAAATTAATTAATTATTAGTATTATTATGTTGGCAAATGTTAAAACCAAAGTTGGGCCTTGCTGGAAGAGTTTTATTCAAAGCGAACTGTCAAGGGGGGCCCATAAACCCCGACCGTGTTAGGAACGCAAAATCAAGGAACTTTTGGAAATAGTACTTTTTTCTGAACAAATTCAGAAAATAAGATCCAAAAATCAGATATTGCAAAACTAGTACACGGTCATTCTACCGTTGGACGAAACTTGACGTTTCAGTCAACCAGTGACCGAAACATGACGTGTCGTCCACCGGTTGGACGAAACATCTGTTTCGTTCTACCAAAAGCCGAATCATCTGTTTTGTTCTAACAAAGGCCGAATCACCCAAGCATTCGGTAGCGAAGCCAGTTTTGTTTTCCTGGAGAACGAAAACTCTATTTTTTTCCCGCCTTTTTTTTCCCGCAAAAATTCTTCTCGCCATTTTCGTTGCCGCCAATATTGTTCCCGCCATTTAATTTTTCACCTTTTTCTTTGCCGCAAATATTTTTTCACGCGGAGGACAGGAGCTCGCCAGAGAAGCATGCGTCAAAGGTATAACCTCACATTTATGTTTAGTGCATTTTTACTTTAGGTTTAATGAGTTTCACTTTTTTGTTAGTGTAAAAAAATTGTTTAGTTCATAATATATATGACGATTGTTTAATTCGTTAGATCAGTTATTTACTTTGTTGTAGTCATGTATATGTGGTAGACATTTCTGTTAGTGTAAAAAAATTATGGGTACGTAGTGGTTGACGGGAATATGAAATTTAATTGCAGGAGACATGTCTGAAATTTTAGTTCGTTTGATCGATTGTTTGCTTAGTGGTAGTCATGTATATGTGGCATACATTCCGGTTATTGTATAAAAAATTATGTGGTACTTAGTGGTTGATGGGTATGAATTTTTATGGCAGGAGACATGTCTGAATCAGTCAAATTTGTTGTTTACTATGGTCCTAGTAATGTCCGATCAAACGAGAGTGGGGTTGATCTGACTGAGTTTCATATGTGGAGTTGCAACTGACCGGTCCATAAAAGGTGAACATTAGTCAGTTGAAAAACTGGTTGACAACAAATTTCTTGCTTGATCCCAATGTGTGCACCATCAGTATTCAGTCAGTGTGTACGGAATCACGTACAAAAAATTTCTGGGAGTTGGTTCCGATAGATAGGACACATAAGTGGGTGACCTGGTTAGAATCCTGCAAACGCCGGAGGACTCACCCCGTTGCCTTCGTGCTCAGCATCACCATGTAGGACCCTCTGGTAAAAGGCGACGGTGGTTACGTGCCTGGCCAGGTCAGTCAGCCGATTGATGAGATGGATGTAGCTGGGTCAGAACATATGGGTGGTACTGAACTCGAGGGTCAGTCAGATTATGGGTCACACGTTGGAGGTGACTACGATGTAGGGGAGAGTAGTCAGGACATAGGAGATCCTGATAGTGGCGAGGCTGATGGGGATGAGGACGGATCGGAAATGCAGAATCTGATGGAAGAGGAAGACGAGGATGGATTGCCAGAGGATCTTGATTCCGAGAACTCAAATGAAGAAGATGGTGAAGAGAACGACGAGGAGGTACCGATTCAGAAAATATCGTCTTCGTCCTCGCTGTCTTGGGTCCATAAATAAGTATGTTCTGCTGCAGCATTTAGTAATGCTTCACCCTTATGTTGTTGCTTCTTCCACCTTCCTTGCAACCTGAGAAGTTCTTTTCATATGTCCTCAAAGGTCCTTGCAGGCCACCCGCACCTACGTGATGCGTGAGCCAACTCATTTAGTAAGGTGTCACTACTGAGGAGTTCGTCCCATGGAACTATCCTATTGTCTATCTTGAAATCAAAGGCTAAGCTCAGAAGATATTTGGACATACTAGGGTGAAAAGAACTACAATCGAAAGGATAACCGGACATCTTGACGAGACTACACTGGCCTGCTTACCCTCCTTAGTGTGGAGGGGGTTTTATAGGTTGAGAAGAGAAGATGGCGGGAAAGAAGATGGCGGGAGAGAATGGCGGGAAAGAAAAAGGCGGGAACAATATTGGCGGTAACGAAAATGGCGGGAAAAAAAGGCGGGAAGAATATTGGCGGCAACGAAAATGGCGGGAAAGAAAAAGGCGGGAAGAATTTTGGCGGCAAAAAAAAGGCGTGAAATAAAATGTGGAAAATAAAATGGCGGGAACAATATTGGCGGCAACGAAAATGGTGGGAAGAATTTTGGCGGCAAAAAAAAAGGCCTGAAATAATATTGGCGGCAAAGAAAAAATGTGGAAAATTAAATGGCGGGAACAATATTGGCGGCAAAGAAAAATGTGGAAAATTAAATGGTGGGAACAATATTGGCGGCAAAATAAAGGCGCAAAAAAATATTTGCGGCAAAGAAAAAGGTGAAAAATTAAATGGCGGGAACAATATTGGCGGCAACGAAAATGGCGGGAAGAATTTTGGCGGAAAAAAAAGGCAGGGAAAAAAATAGAGTTTTCGTTCTCCAGGAAAACGAAACTGGCTTCGCTACCGAATGCATGGATGATTCGGTCTTTGTTAGAATGAAACAGATGATTCGGCTTTTGGTAGAATGAAACAGATGTTTCGTCCAACCGGTGGACGACACGTCATGTTTCAGTCACTGGTTGACTGAAACGTCAAGTTTCCTCCAACGGTAGGACGACCGTGTACTAGTTTTGCAATATCTGATTTTTGGATCTTATTTTCTGAATTTGTTCAGAAAAAAGTACTATTTCCAAAAAAAGGTAAAATACTGGACATGGCAGAAAACAGATTCAGATGCAATGTTTAGAGCTAGTAAACTACATGCTACAGGAACTTATCATGGCAAACAAGAACATGGCATTCATGTACTAAATGCACTTAACAAAACTCCCTTACTGATCATGCTCCAAAGATCTACAGATATGATGATAGCATCAATGCAAAATGGCAAGTCATATAAGCAGTTTCAGATGATGAAATAACAAGGCATGGCATTAACAGATTTGAGTAGGCATGTTTGCAAGGTTGTGGTAGTCAAAACAGGGCATGTCATGGCATGAGAAAAATCCTAACAGAAATATGGCATGTTTGTGCTCCGATTCATGTCATGATATAGCCCATACGAAATCACACAAAATCATGTAAAAATGCTAAAATGGCATATGCTGTCAAAATAACATGTTCACAAACTTGCTCAAATTAAGAAATGCATGCCACCAATGGATTAGTGGGAATTTTCTAACCCAAAATGATATATGATATGCATATGTTACTGTAGCAAAATGCTCACAAGTGCTATAAATTAAACACTGCCCAATATGGAAGTTGACAGAATTGGCAATATTCCATAAATGGAATGTCCAGCTTTGGACTTGCCTGAAATGGAAAGAGAGGACTTTCCAAAAATGGCATACACTGGATTTAATAAAAAGAGAAGGAAAACAGGGGATTTTTGGGGGAACGACAAGTGGGTCCTATGCGTGTGTGCATATGGCCGGTGGGCTCGGTCTGTCAGAGAGAGAGAGAGCGAAAAGAAAAAAAGGGGATTTTAGGTGTGCGCCCGGGGGGATTCGAACCCGGGTCGCCTGGGTGAAGTGGCGAGGCTGCAACCACTGGCCTAGGTTAGTGCAGTTGTCTCATAGGAGGCAGGGCTCCCCTTGAACTAGCCCAAGCCTGAGATGGCTTCTTCTCCGTTGACAGAAACGAAGGTGACGATGGCGGTGAGTGAGGCGTAGCGCGGCAACGTGGGTGGCTGGCGAGCGATAGCGGACGTGCGGCGGAGTGCGGCAAGGCTTCGGTGACGCGCAAGCGAGGCGGTGCAGGGCAGTGCTCGAGCGCGAGCATGGCTCGGCTCGGCCGCAGCTATGGCGATGCGCGCGAGCGTAGGACAGAGCATGTGCGGGGTGGCTGCGGGTGTGCGCATGCGCGGGCAAGCCAGCGCAGCGAGGAGATCTCGGCTAGGCGAGAACCGGAGCACGGGGACGTGCGGGTGCGCTACAGCAAATATACGCACAAAAAAATCTTCAGACTTCGCTGGAGCACTGCGAGCGCGGCAAAGACACAGATCGGGCGAGTCCTACGGGGGTCTACATGCCATGGAAAGAAATGGAGAGGGAGTTGCGTTACCCAGCTCACCCTAGGACACGCCGAGGATGACGGAGACGCGCTGGAGGCGACGAGAGGGAGCTCTGAACCTGGCGGGGCTTCGGGTCCGCGAAGTAGATGCAGCAGAGGAAGAAGATGAGGTCGAGGAGCTCGATCCAGAGGCTGTGTGGTCATGTGTGTGGAGGCAGGGGACAGAGAGGGACTTGACGGTCCTCTCCACGGCGGCCGAGGGGGTCGGAGGCGCGGCAAAGAGGCTTCCCCGAGCTCGAGTTCTTGCTCGCTCAGGTCATGGCAGGCGCGGAGACGGCGAGGGCATGGAGCCTTACCTAAGCGGTGGCGAGGGAAGGAGAGGGGTGGAAGTCGACGAGGAAGGTTGGGACTAGGGCTAGGACATGATTTATAGTCCTCTAGGGCACCGGACGGACGTCAAATCACGAGGCGCACCGACGTGGCTCCTCTGGATGGCCTGCCGTACAGGAGGTCAACGACGACTGTCGCTTGCGGGCTAGCAGGCTGCGGGAGGCTGGAGCTAGGCCGGTCCGGGAGGGAGGAGGCCCAGGTGGCTGCGGTGCGGGTCTACTGGTGGTGGGCTGCTGGTGCGCAGCTGGGCTGAGGGCACTGCTGCTGCATTTCCTTTTTCAATTACCTCAGACAGGAAAAACAAAAGGAAAAAGGGCAGGGGAAGGAGGAGAGGGGTATGAGTAATATAAAAATATCCTCATGACCCTTGATTTATGCACATAATTGTAAAAATGGTTTGGACATATTTAGAGGAAGAAAAATATTCCAAGTTTGAATTAGATTCAAACTTGAGGCATTTTTTACCCCAACCAAACCAAGTCCAATGGAGATGAAATTTAACAGAGATGCTAGGGACATGATGATTGATTATTGAGGCAAAGATGAACATTATTTGAAGCTGAAATAAATGGCTTGCAGAAAATAGAAGAAAGAAGAAGAAGAGGGGAAGGGTGGTGGAGATGGCATGAGATGTTTATTCACTACACAACAATGACCATGATTCACATGATGAGGATGGAGAATGCATAATGACAAGAGGCACAAATGCAATATGACATTGATGGGCATGGCAACTCAATATAACCAAATGATGAAGATGATGCAAGAAGCAAAATATGACAATGGCACTCATCATGATCATGGCAACAAACAGTTGAAACACACAACGACAACGAAATAAATGGATGGCATCTGGAGCATCGGTGTCGGGGCATCACATCTAGCTTAACCCGTGTGTGACGAGTTTGAACGTCAAAAATTTTGGTTCGAATTTCCCTGGTTACAATGGTCATCCACGTCATTGCATAATTTGGGTACACAAAGGAGACTACGGCACACCCACACTTCTTAATCGAGCAAGTTCAGCAATTAAACAGAGCTAGCTGACCTAAACATTACTCTAACAAATTAAAGACCGGTGCTCTTAATTAAACAAAACAAAGATTACTACGGCTGGTGCTCGTCGATCTCCGCCGCCTCCTTCATGTCCATCTTGTGCCCGACGATCTCCTGGGGAAGGGGCTCCATGGCATCCATCGCACCATACTCGGTAAGCATCTCGCAATCCGCGTCTGCCATCTCTTTGGAAAAGGCCGCCTCGAGCTGGGCATGGGAGGTCGTGATCTGGGCTTGGACGGGCTTCGTCGTGGCAAGGTATGCCGCTGAGGAATGGACGGTTGCTCGAACGCTCTCGGCGATTGCCAACTCTTCGGCCGCGGGTTGCGGACCGTTGTCGGAGAAGCTTTGTTCGATTTGTGCGGTGACCGCCACGAGCTGGGCGTGGGCGGCCTCGACATGGTCATGGGCGGCCTCCGTCAGGGCAAAGGCCGCCGCTGCGGAATGGACAACTGTTGTGCCACTCTCGCCAGTTGCTATCCCCGAGGCAGATGTTGTTGCCGCCACCTGAGAAGCAACAGCGGCCGTTTGGGCTGCCTTGGCCGCCCGGTCGCAGATTACGGCCGTGCTCATGCAGCTTGTTAGCACGCGCATGGCGGCTGTGGCCGTGCTCTCACGGGAGTGTGCCGCCGAAGTTGCCCTCACGACGTGGGTCCACATCCCCATCTTTCACCGGCTATGATTGAACAGTGAAATTATATTTGGGGAGCGAGCTAGTGTGCTTGACAAGCCAGCTGTGGACTGTAGCTGACACACCTTCTCACGTAAGCCATAGGCATACTATACTGCGACAATGCTCCAAGATAATTTGTACTGCACCTCACACGGTTGGTGATAATAAACTGTGTGTGATCTACTTAATTTTTTATCTTGATTTGAATTACATAATGGGGTCATAGTGGCAAAGGAGGGTGTTTGAATTGCTAGAACTTTTATCTGCAGTGAACATGCAACTATAGGTGTGTCATCAAAAAAATGGAATTATTCGGGGTTCATTTGGACATTTTATACATTAACTTGGTTTTCTAGCCATTTCAGGTGCACAATTCAAAATTAAACTACATGCACATGCTCCGGTGCACCAAAATGGGTTATAAAATCATATATGTGTCCATGGGTTTATGCTTATGTCCCATGCAATAAATGGGGATGAATTTCGAACACCACGACACCGTGGCTCTCCGGCAAACATTGTTGTACTTGCTTTTGTAATTCTAGTAAATCCAAAACCTGTCTGAAATTCATGAACCTTGGCATGCTATCATGGAATGGCATCAACATGCTGGGGTAAAAAATATTGTCCCATTTGGGGCAGGTTATGGTATAAGGTTCTCACAAACAAGAGCTTCTCACAAGAAGCCTCATGGTTCCGTTAGGGAAATGTGTCACCTTTGTGGACAAAACGATATTCGTCGCCTCTTCTTTCTTTCAAATTTTTTCTGGTGTCAACATAGAACAACAGGAGTGTCGTGTTAAATTTTGGAATTTTTCGGGGATCATTTGGACATTTTTATATGTTAACTGAGTTTTCTAGGCATTTATGTGCATAATTCAAAATTGAACTACATGCACATGCTCCAGTGCATAAAAAACGGGTTGAAAAATCAAATGTGTGTCCTTGGTTGCAAGCTTAGGTCACATGCAAGAAATGAGAATGAACGTCAAAAACCTTGACATTGTCGCTCGGCCGCTAACATTGAGATACATGGTTTTAAAACTCTAGTAAATTGAAAAATCGTCTGAAATTCATGAAACTTGACATGATATCATGGAACAACATCGACATGCCATGGTAAAAATATTGTTCCATATGGGGCAGGTTTGGGTATAAGCTTCTCGCAAACCAGAGCTTCTCACAACAAGCCTGATGGATTCTGTAGGGAACGTGCCACCTTGGGGGATGAAACGATATCCATTGCCTCTTCTTACTTTCAAAATGTTTCTCATGTCAACATAGAACAACAGGAGTGTTGTGTCAATTTTTGGGATTTTTTGGGGTTCGCTTGGACATTTTTATACATTAACTGAGTTTTCTATGCACTTATGTGCATAATTCAAATTTGAACTACATGCACATGCTCCAGTGCATATAAATGGGTTCAAAATTGAAATGTGTGTCCTTGGTTGCATGCTAAGTCCCATGCAAGAAATGAGAATGACTGTCAAACACCTTGCCACTGTCGCTCGGCCGCTAACATTGAGATACATGGTTTTTAAATTCTAGTAAATCAAAAACAAGTCTGAAATTTATGAAACTTGACATGCTAGCATGGAACGGCATCAACATGCCATCATAAAAATATTGTCCCATTTGGGGCAGGTTGGGGTATAAGCTTCTCACAAACCAGAGCTTCTCACAACAAGCCTCATGGTTACGGTTGGGAACGCTTCACCTTTCTGGACGAAATGATATCCATTGCCTCTTCTTGATTTCAATTTTTTCTAGTGTCCACATAGAACAACAGGAGTGTTGTGTTAAATTTAGGAATTTTTCGGGGTTCGTTTGGACATTTTTATACATTAACTGAATTTTCTATGCATTTATGCGCATAATTCAAATTTGAACTACAGGCACATGCTCCAGTGCATGTAAATTGGTTCAAAAATGAAATATGTGTCCTTGGTTGCATGCTTAGGTCCCATGCAAGAAATGGGAATGAATGTCAAACACGCTGCCACCGTCGCTCGGCCGCAAACATTGAGATACATGGTTTTTAAATTCTAGTAAATCCAAAACTCGTCTGTAGTTCATGAAACTTGACATGCTATCATGGAGCGGCATCAACATGCTGTGGTAAAAAAATTGTCCCATTTGGGGCAGGTTTGGGTATAAGCTTCTCACAAACCAGAGCTTCTCACAACAGGCCTGATGGTTTCGGTAGGGAACGTGCCACCTTTGGGGACGAAACGATATCCGTTGCCTCTTCTTGCTTTCAAATTTTTTCTAGTGTCAACATAGAACAACAGGAGTGTTGTGTCAATTTTTGGGATTTTTCGGGGTTCGCTTGGACATTTTTATACATTAACTGGGTTTTCCAGGCATTTTATGTGCACAATTCAAATTTGAACTACATGCACAAGCTCCAGTGCAGAAAAATGGGTTGACATATCAAATGTGTGTCATTGGGTGCATGCTTAGGTCCCATGCAAGAAATGGGAATGAATTTCAAACACCAGGGCACTGTTGATTGCCGGCAAAATGTTGAGATACTTTGTTTTTAAATTCTAGTAAATCCAAAACTTGTCTAAAATTCATGACACTGGGCATGCTATCATGGAATGGCTCCCGACATGCTGTGGTATTTTTCGTGTCCATTTTGAGAGAAGGCGCACTCGAATAACAGCCAACAAAGGCATTTTGAAACAAATAGTTACCACTTTAACATCTCAAATGTTTGTATAATTTAAATCATGTGCGTTCCGTTAGCCATTCACATCATGACACATGTCTCTCTTTTAATGGCTATAGGAGGTGCCGTTCGGACAGCTGCTTGACGGAACGGGAGGCGTGCGAGCGCAGTCCGGTGCGCAGGTTGACCGAGAGGCATGCAAGTTGTCCTCCAATGCGCAGGCTCATCGCGAAGCATGCGAGCTGTATGCTGCGCAGGCTAGCTTGGAAGCGAGCCCTTTGACTTCCATGGCCGCCCGCCTTGCTCGCATCCTCTCCATTAATGGCGCCCGAGTCGCTGTTTAATACAGGCGGCCTTACTGTTTGCCTCCCATTCCCCTCCCTCCCGCAGACGTCCACCAACACCATGGCGCAAAAGGATCATCTGCCACTAGTCTTCCAATTTGGTGAAGTCGACTCCGAGCCGGAGGAGATAGAGAATAAGGAGCAATGGGGCCTCAAGGACATGGCCATGACCGAGCTGGCCGCGTCAGTTGATGCCCCCGCGCCCGTCCCAGCTCCCATCCCCACGCCCGCGCCAGCAACCATCCCCGTAGCATTGACGGGCTGGTCGCCGAGCACTATCGCAGAGCTGGAAGCCGCTGGCGTTAGCGAAGTCTCCGCGGACCCGCGCAAGCTCGTGTAAATGCCAGCGCCAGCGCCCGTGCCCGTGCGCGCCCATGCACCCACCGCGGCGCCGGTCCCCGTGCGTTTGCCTGCACCCGCCGCGCCAGTGCCCGTGTGCGCGCCCCACTCAGCGGCATGGGACGCCGCCGTCGACCGCTACCTCATAGCACCGCGAGTTGTCGTCCTCCCGCGCCCCGCCCGTCGATCGCGCGACGACATGATGTTTGATTTCCAAGTGAAGAACATTCTGTGCTGCCTTGAAGACTTCAACAACGGCGTCCCGAAGGACGACAAAGACAACACCGGCGTGGCATGCCGCCTCCGCTGCCACCGCCGCCGGAATTAGTTTTTTTGGGGGTTTAATACTGTATCAGTGTATCTCGATCATATGAATATAAATTCGAAGTGTGACTGAATGAAAGATACGGTTTGAACGAACTTGCGTTTTTCTCTCTGAATGTACAGACTTATCAAACAATTTTCTTTAAAAACAACTTAAATGATTTTTAAATATAAAACACTTATCGCAAACATTTTAGAGAGAAGACCCGTATGCAAACCGATAGCTTCCCCAGGAAGCCAAGGGAAAATGTGCCGAGCAGGATTTGTGCAGCTCTTGATTGCAAACGTTTTAGATAGAACACCCGTATGCAAAGTGAGAGCTATGGTCTTCCCCAGTAAGCCAAGGGAAAATTTGCAGCGCAGGATTTGTGCATCTCTTCAACGCAAACGGTTCAGATTGAATACGGTATGCAAATCCAGACTTCGACGCTAAGCTAAGAGAAAATGTGCCGAGCAGGATTTGTACATCCCTTCAACGCAAACGGTTGTTTTGGATGACCCGTGTGCAAGCATGTACGGATAATTTGGTAAGATTTGCATCTGTCATACTGGGTATATTGCCATTTGTCGAACTGGAAAGATTGACATTTGTTGATCTAGTAACATTGGCATTTGTCAAGCTTGTAACACTGCCATTTTTCAAAATATGCAGCTAAAAATCACTAGCACTATCTAATTTTTGAAACTAAAATTCAGTAATTAAGCATAGATTTCATTCATAGATTAAGCAGTCATTCTATATACAAACAGTTCAACTCGACAGCTGAACTGACCAAACTTTTCCCCAATTGTTGCCAACCACATACTGAAATAGCTACTTCAACTATATATACTAGCTAATTTTATGTATGTTGTACAGTTCCACCACATCTATAGTCAGATGAACTGAACAAAATAGCCCCTTAATACTACTACTACGGAGGGGCTTTGTACTACTTCCGGCAGCCTCTCCTCTGCCGAGCGCGCTCAGTAAAAGGCAGTGGAGGATGAGGCTATCGACAAGCTGGACAACTGCAATACGGTGCCTGCTGCTGCTGCACCTTCAGCGACGCTCACCTCGAAGGCCCTATGCCGCTCCAGATGACCCCTCTCAAAGCGGTGGTTCTCCTCATAGATCTCCTGATTCCTCGCCTCTGCGGCAGCGTGTGTTGCGACCACGGCGGTGGTAAGGCTCTTTGCGTGCTCGATGAGGCGCTCCTCCTCCTCCCGCAGGAACTCGATGAAGCGCGCAAGGTCGTTGTCGCACGTGCGGGCCTCCACCTCCGCCTACCTCCTTCGGGCGGTGGCGGTGGAGCGAGTGATGATCCCTGCGGTCGATGGTGGGCTGGCGGCCACGTTGGCCGACAATGGGGTGGTGGCCACAACAACCACCTCCCACCTTCAGGCCGCGGTGGTGGAGCCGGTGATGGCCACGGTGGCCGCCAGTGGGGTGGCGGCCACGACGGACACCTCCCGCCTTGGGGCCGCTGCAGCGGAGTGGGCGATGGCCCTGGCTTTTGACGGTTGTGTGGCGGCCACAGCGGCAGACAGTGGGGTGGCAGCAATGGCGGCCGGCAATAGCTGCCGATGGGTAGCGGCGGCGGAGCGTGTGGTGGGTGTTCTGCGAACACCCAATAGGGACGCCACACGCACTACACTACGCCGGGGACTGCGCTGCCGCCGCGGAGTAGCCTCCCTGCTGGAGCTGTCCTCTGATGACGGTGGAGTGGCTGAGCGACAACGATGGACCGGTGCCATTGGCGATTGTGGGAGAAGCAAACGAGATAAGGTACAGGGAGGGATGGGAAAATGCGACACAGGACTCGCCGGCCGTGAGGGTTTATATAGCAGGCCGGTAAGCACTGCGATTTTGGGGGATTTCACCAAGTCAGGCGGGAAGCTTGCGCGGGAACCTGCGAGGTTGCGCGGGAACGGGCTCACCGAGGATTCATTGGTGCCACTTCGAGCCACCGCTTGGTAAAAAGAACGCCCCCGCGCACTGCGCAAGCTTGCGCTGTAAGCCATCTGCGGTAGCGGGGTGACAAGACGTGCGAGAGGAGGACGAAAGGACACGTACACATACGGTTAATAAAAAACATTTGCGATTTAATTACCTACTACCCCCGTCCTAGTTTATAAGTCGTCTATGTATTTTTGTGCCAAATTTTGACTAGAGATTTAACTATTAAAATACAAATGCATGTCGCCAAAGATTATATCGTTTGATTCGTATTTGAACATAGTTTCCAATTATATAATTTTTATAACATGCATCAACATATTGTTGGTTAAATTTAAGATCAAAAAATGGCACAGAATATTAAGGGGACTAATAGACGAAGACGGAGGTAGTAGCACACGGCCGCTCTCTATGCAGCGTCGCAACTGCCGGCCGGCTTGTAGACGACCATTCCCTGCGTGTTCAACTACTCTATGCATGTGGTTGCTCGCAGTTGAGGCGGCCGTGGAGCACTTTGCTCATGTCCCACCGCGCACGCTGTGCTCTCACATCCCTCCGGGTGTTTGCCCTCGTCCCTCCACGTGCGCTGCCAGTGTTTGGGGCCGGCGCACGATCATGGACGTACGTACTGCCATTATGCATGCGGTTGCACCGGGCGCGGCACCACGATGCAGTTACCTGCTGCAAAAACTGCCACGTGGACGAGCCGAGAATCCAGGCTGCCCGGCCCCCATTTATTCCTACGTCCATTTACCTTCATCTCTCGCGCCACACGACACAATAAGCACACCCACGACAACACATACAGAGGGGACATCCAGTGGTTCCAATGGCGCTCCCCGTGGCTCCAATGGCGCTCCCAGCGGCCGACGATGACAACGGGGGGCAGTTCACCATGCATCACGTAGTGGACACCCATGTGAGGGGGAAGGCCCTCTCGGTGGTGTACACGAACAAGCCGGTCTCGGTGGAGAGATCCATCCAAACTATGGAGCAGTTGCTTGCTGAGGACAAGTACCAAGTGGTTCGCTTCGACCTCGAGGACACCATCGGTCGTGCCGGGCACAACCAGAAGGTTGCCGTTGCCCAGTTGTGCGTGCGACATGACGTCCTCGTCTAACACTACCACCTAGCCACAAGGCCTTGCGAGCGTTTCTCTAGGTTTATCAACACCTCCGACTACAGTTTCGCTACGGTGGACATTGTTTCTATCTCATCATCCTGTAATGACCCTTTTGCCAATGTGGTAACCCCTTGAGCTATAAAAGGAGGGCCAGGGCAACCTTTCACTACTGCAGGTTGGTTCAACGAAACTGTGTGCGATGAATTAATCACAAACGGCGATGTAATAAAACTGTCAAAAAAGATACAAAATGTTTGTGATGGCGGTGACATCAAACATGGTTCAGATTAGAGTTGCGTGTGCGATGCGTGGCATACGGTTAATCCAGCAGAATTGTTATTAATGAGGCAGAACAACAGAAATGGGCGGCCAGATGAGGGTGTGTGCGATATACGGCATACAGTTCACTAAGATGAACTGTGTGTGATTAGCCAACACAGTAGAAATGGTCAGCCAAATCAAGGTGTGTGTGATGGAGAGCATACAGTTCACTCGGATGAACTGTTTGCGATGAGCCAAGACAACAGAAACAGTTCGACTGAACAAGATGTGTGTGATACGCGGCAAACAGGTCCGTAATCAGGAATGTGTGCGAAGACCAACAATAACACAGACGATTGCTGCTAATGAGCCATGTGATTTGCTCTGTCTACAGAAGAATAACATATATATATATATAGGACAAATTTTTCTTACTACCGGGTGTAGTTACTCCCACTTTTGTTTCATACGTTCTAGGTAGTATCTATCACATCGAAGAGTATGTACATGTAGTATGTAGTATATAAGAATGTTTAGGTAGTATACATACTACTTTTTTGGTATTATGTACCATATTTTGTGCATCCTTCATTTCGCGTACAAATATGTACGAATTTTACAAATATTATAAAACTATGGGCTCACTTGATTTTTTTTCATATAATTCACTTTGAAGTATCTTAGATATAGTATATAAACATGCTAAAAATAATAAAGTAGAGTATATACTACCACTTGGTAGTATATGAGAAATGGGTGTAACTACACCCGGTAGTAGGATGCATTTTCCCTATATATATATAACAGAAATAAACATCCTATTACATAAGTGACTATACAGATCATTCGCACACACCTCAATAAATAATTGCATGCATTCTAAACTTGGAGAAACGATTGTATAGTCATCTACTTCTTGTTACGCTCCCACCACTGCTCTGTGGCTAGATCCCTTGTCTGGGGCAGGAAGAAGACACTTCCTCATGTCAACGATCCGCCTGTACATCTCGTAGCTTGTGTACGTGTCCTTGGCTACGTACTTGATGTGTTGTTCATCCAGTCTCTGATGCCAGACACTGTGCCAGGCGTTCTTGTCCTTCTTGCTCTCATCCTTCATCTTCATGTAGTAGGGTTCGATGATGGCCGAGGCGAGGTCAACCAGGGAGTTCAGTTTGTTGTTGTCGCTGCCCCAGAACTTGTAGTGGTCCTGGATGTTGACACGATCCTGGCATTTCAAGCCCGAAACCTTGAGCGCTTTTAGATCATTGGTGGTGTCCACCGTAGCAAAACTGTAGTCGGAGCTGTTGATAAACCTGGAGAAACGCTCGCAAGGCCTTGTGTCCAGGTGGTAGTGGTAGACGAGGACGTCATGTCACATGCACAACTGGGCGACAGAACCTTCTGATCATGCCCGGCACGACAGATGGTGTACTCGAGGTCGAAGCCGACCACATGGTACTTGTCCTCAGCAAGCAACTGCTCCATAGTTTGGATGGAGCTCTCCACCGAGACCGGCTCATTCGTGTACACCACCAAGAGGGCCTTCCCCCTCACGTGGGTGTCCACTACGTGATGCGTGGTGAACTACCCTCGTTGTCATTGTCGGCTGCTGGGAGCCACTGGTACAGCGAGTTGCTATATAAATAGTTTTTAACCCCTTTCCGCGTGGCTTTCTGAACCGTCACCTAGTGAGTGACTGCGATAGGGGGTCCTTCCCAACCGACCCAGAAACCGTCGGGGATAGGTCCTCCTGGCACACATTCTCGGCAAAATGAGGTCGTGTGCGATGGGCGAGCAATAAAATACGGTTATACATACAATTGTGCAAAAAAAATACAATTATACAAGCCAAATTGTTTTCGGTCGTAAGTATATCCCACACAGTCAGTCCCGGCTAAACGTTTCCGTTCATATGTACATTCCACACAGTCGATCCAAGGAATATATTTTCGTTAGTATGTACGTCCCACACAGTCAAACCAAGAAGTACGTTTCCGTTCGTATATACATCCCACACAGTCACTCCAAGAAAAATGTTTTCGTTCGCAGGTACACCACACAAAATTTTCCCCATTAAATCATTTGTGATAGCGTTGCCATTGCAAACGGTATTGACAATTTTATCATTTGCGTTATTGAATGCATCACACACGGTGCCTAGAAGAAACTGTGTGGCATAGGATGTCCATCACACACGTTTTTATGTGGTAAGCATTTGCGCAAGGTGGCCTAATGCAAACAGTTTTCAAGAGGATGTCGTGTGTGATTGTTCATTGAGCCAACACGGTTTATTCCTAGAAACTGTGTGCGTTGCCTGTGGTCATCGCCCACGGTGTTTTCTCAATAACTGTTTGCAATAGATAGCAGGCTAATTGTCCTATTATTAATAATCCATTTATTAATCTAATTGACATTTCATATTAAGCACACAATATATTTCATTTTCATATTGAGGAGGCAGATTTCATAATTGAAATACATCAGAGTACTACATCATATAGCTTCAGCACTCAGCTACCCCATTACACAACTGCACGAGCACCAAGTTTCACATGCAACATCTATAACCTTTCGAAATTAGCATCATAGACGGTACATAGACAAATGAATCTCATCTGGAAAACTGCTGAAGCGGAAGGCGAATATTGAGCCTTCATTGATGTTGAAGGTCTTTGCAACTTTAGGCCAGTGCCTGTGGATGATTGACCGTCCATCCTTCATCCTCTTCAGGAACACTTCAATATTGAACCGTGGGTGTTGTGTGAATACCTTCCTCGCCTCCTGACCATACAGGTGGTTTGAGAGGTAATCATCAGTGAACTACTTTGGAAAGGCCTAAAAACAAGGATGTCCATAAATATCTTCTCTATATTGGAAATGGGGCAAAGGAATAAAAAGAGCAAGGTATAACAGTTAGTACCATCCTGTAATGAACTGATGTCTTCTTCATTGTGCAGACAAAGATCTTGTTGTTTTTTGTCACTAATTTCTTTATCCTACCAATCTTTCTGAGTTTCTTGACTTGACTGATATTCATGGACAACTCATTTCCCCATATGCAAAAAGGGTCGAACAGTGGGTGAAAACCTCTGACGGCAGGACCTACATGGGCAAGACCAAATTGTTAAAAACCTAAATATTAGAATGGTTCCTGCTATGGCACAATAATGTGCTATTAGACAAAGGACCATGCATGTGCAAATCCTCGATTGTAAACCTCAAAGCTTCCCATTGTTTGCCTACAATACATATAAGGTAGTTAGTGATCAGGTTCAGTGATGGTTCGCCTGCTATCAGTAAAATATGTTGATGAAAATAAGCACATTGCAGATTCATCAGATTATTTCAAGCCACATGGAAAACACATTTATCCAAACCAAGCATGATTAAGAACTAGGAAATATAGCAATTGTATATGTTTCTCATGTATTAAGTGCAGCCAAAATCGATTTCTTCCTCCCATGCACAACAATACAAAATTCTACCCACGACAATTGGACATCGCATTGCAGAATTGAACCAAGCAGTTAACTAAACACCACAACAAATGAACCAAACATTAACTGAGCACCACATTGCATAATATAACATACTCCTAATAGAAGATGAGACAGTTAACCAAACCAAGCATGCTTAACAACTTGGAAATATAGCAATTGTATTTTTTCTCATGTATTTAGTACAGCCAAATTCGATTTATTTCTCACATGGTATACAATAACAGAATGCACGCATAATAATTAAACATCGCATTGCAGAATTGAACCAAATAGTTAACTAAACACTACAACAAATGAACCAAATGTTAACTGAGCACCACATTGCATAATGTATAACATACTAGAAGATCAGACAGTTAACCAAACCAAGCATGCTTGACAACTTGGAAATATAGCAATTGTATTTGTTTCTCATGTATTTTGTAAAGCTAAAATCGATTTATTTCTCACATGGAAGACAATACAAAATTGCACCCTGAAGAATTGAACATCACATTTGCAGAATTGAACCAAACAGTTAACTAAAGACAACAACTAAATAACCAAACAGCTAATAAGTGAGCACCACATTGCACGACATATAGAACATATACACTAGGGCGACGGATTGCATGGTAAATGTAGATAGGACAATTCACTAGAATTTGTTAAGGAAAGTCAGGAGTAGCACATGCAATGGGTAAACCGAGCATGCTTAATTGGCGTAGCTAGCAAACTGAACATAGGTCCTTATAGTGAGCTAATAAGACAAGCTACTCCTCATCGTCGGACATATCGATGATGATTGGCTCCTTGGACATGGAAGAGGGCGAGGCCTCCACATCGTGGGTGCCCTCGTCGTAGTGGTGAGTTGCCTGAGCCGCTCCAGGCACCAACCTGCTGCCTCTCTAGTTGAGGTAAGCACGGGCACGCTGAGAAAACACCTCATAGTGTTCGTCGAAGGCACCGATGGTGGCCTCGAGGAAACGCCATGAACTGTCATTTAAAGCAGCCAACCACGTCACGGCGTCGGCGCGTGAGGCTTCGATGGTGGCCTCGACGACGAGGTGCTCCTCCAAGATGGTGACCTAGCAAAAATTCAAAATTTTAATTCTGGCCAAATTTTATTTAGTAAAAACATGATTAAATTTTTGGGGTGTTACAAACTCTACCCCCTTAAGAAAATCTCGTCCTCGAGATTTGTTAAGGACGGAAGAATTAAATGCAAATCACAACAGACAAGCAATCATGCACAAGACAATAACACACAAGCACATCATTCAATCAAACACTACACACTGCTAGAAATATACACATATTCGTCTACGGCATGATGGTGGAATTTACAAGGCATCAGGGTTGCTAAGGACATAGCAACTACTCTGGCAGACTCAGTCTACTTCGTCGACGTCCAGACGGGCGTGTCTTGCGGACGTCGAGGCTTCTCCGGGGGCTTCAATGTCGGAGTTGGCTGGAGTGTTATCAGGAGCTATAGGACTGGGGTAGCGATGATGAACCACGCGGGGTGTAGTGGCCACAGTCCCGTTGGAGGAAATTCCAAAGAGACGACGGAGTTCATTCGGTGTAACGAATGCATTGCCTGGGTGGGCAACAGGGGCAGACCTCGCAGGCTCGATTGGTCTCCCGAACAGTACTATCGGGTTGTCAGTGGCGGGTGCAGCTTCACTTCTCACAGGGGTCAGGAGAGCAAGCGTCCTGCGGGTCTCAATCAGATCATTGGTGATCTGATCAAACAGTGCCTCTTGCTCTCTCAGGTAGCGCACCAGATGCACTAGAGCAGGATCCGTCTCATGGTCTCCATTGGCGACTTGGGTCGGCCAACCATAGTCTTCACGACTAGGGTAGTATTAGAAAGAGCGGCAGTTAACCCTCGGCGACAGGTGCTGGAGTTCAACTACAGCTTCTTGGGCTGCAAGTTGAATGGCTTGGGGCTCATCGGAGGTCGTCCTTCCGGTGAACCGGTAAGGGCGCTCTGCAGTGATGCCCCTCCCGTAGATGTGCACCTTTGCCCAGAAGTGGTGGCTGGCATCACTCGCGTGCTCTTGGTACACAACATACTCCGGCGGCTCTTCAATGCCGAGAGCACGACGGGTGAGATTGGCGAGGATGGCTACAAAGCCTTCAAGCTCGGCTGCGGTGGTCTCGTTGTGCATGATGGGACCTGGCATCTTGGTGGTTGGATATCAAACTGAGAGTGAGGCTGTGATGTGCTAAGTTGGGGCAAGGCTTCTCTTATAAGCAAGCGGAGTCTTCCATCGCACGCTTGCGGATGGGACAACTCAGGTGTCGGCCACAGGCACACAACCTATGGGCTAGGTTGATAGGTTGGGCACTGACTGTCAATACATGTCGGCTGCCACTATGCAGGCTTATTGGATAGGATGGGCTTGACGGTGGGTAGGAAAAGATGTGGGCGGTGTGGAAACCTAGGGATAGTGACCAGGCTAAGATAGGATTAGCCAATGGTCAGCCTGGCTCTGATACCAAGGCTGCCGGGGCTGGGACACGATATCCCAGAAATTAACCCCTCGTGTCATCACCAGCCCAGGATTACTGTTACTGGTGGACACGTTCTTGTTACAGATTACCAGGCTATTACAAGAATTGGATACAAGACCATAAAGTTCTAATGATACAACAGTGATTCTGGTGGTGGATGACGGAAATGATGCGTGGCTCTCCAACGTCGATGGGGCTCCATTCCCATAGGAACAGCTGACCCGGATAATTCCTATCCACGTGGCTGCTATCCTAGGGTCCACACGGTCGTCGCTGTGGTACTCCACGTAGAACTTCTGAGCTGGCCAAGAAAATAGCCAAGGACAAGCCTATGAGTACATTTGAATGTACTCGCAAACATCATGAACAAAAGATATACCAAATGCAGCAGATAAAAATATATGATCATGATGAGCCAAACTATATGCATATGCTCATGCTAACTGAAATTTAAGTCATGACAATAAATGATATGAACGTGAGCATAGCATGTTATTCATACTCAAACTTATTAGAAATAAAGCAAATGAATGCCACGGGTAGTCTAGCCAGCCCAAGTGACATTCAGCAAAATAAAAGAAATGCCAATCGAGTGTCCACAAGAGTAGTGGCGGGACCGCCTGTAAACTTGAGGGATGTCACGAAGAGGTCTTGAAGAGAAATGCAAGTCGGGTGTCAAGTGACGCCATGGTCGGACTTGAAGAGAAATGCCAGTCGGGTGTCAAGTGACGCCACGTTCGGACTTGAAGAGAAATGCCAGTCGGCTGTCCGCAAGAGTAGTGGCGGGACAAACCGCCTGTTAACTCGAGAGACGCCACGAGAGGTCTTGAAAATAAAATCGAGTGCCCGGGGTAGTCTAGCCAGCCCCTGAGACACTCAGGAAATACAAAATAAGAGAAACGGGTTAGTCCTCAATAATATGCATAACCATAATAATATTAACATGCATAAAATATTCATGGTAGCATCAGGGTGACAACAATTATCCGGCAAAATAATTCAGGCTCAATTTAATTATTTTCCTCCGAAGACCGACACTTGACCAACCCAGACTGTAGCCCTTAACCGCGGACACGGCTATTCGAATAGGTTTAAACTCTGTAGAGGGTGTACTCTTTACCCAGAAGTAAAGGATTTCTTTAGTCAGTACCGTGACACTGACTAATTCCCATTACGGTCTTTGGGTTGAAAACACACCTGACCAGCACACACCAGATTAACTTTCCGGATGCCAGGAATCACCCAAAGCATCGTTCAAGAAAAACTCTAAGACGGAGAGACCAACGTCCTTCATGGGATAACTATTAATACGCGTGGATTTCAAGGGGTGCCCCCCTCTCAGTCACAACTGGAAACACCCATGCCCCCTGACTCGATGATAGGATTTAGTCCACCAACATGGAAACCCTCATCGTAGCCCTCTATGTGGTGTGTGCACGGAAAGGGGTTAACAACTTACTGAACCATACCCCACCTGTGGCAGGGACAAGTGGCAGCACGAATCAAGTATGGGGGTTACCGGAACAAGACTCGATCTACGGTCGACTCAGGAGGCTCAAATATTTCCTGCAGTGATGAGCACAATATATTTCCTTGGTGGCCCCCAACAGGGTCACCATCTGGCATGTCCCAACATGCCCTTATGATTTATTCTCGTCTCAACGAGATTTTCAGTCACACGGTCACTTCTCTAGTGACTGATTCTTCCCTGCAATTTAGTCAGGACCAACATGGCCGATGTGACATGTGAAAATAACCATGCTCACACATAATTCATGCTTAAACAGAGACAAAATATTGTCAAGGGATCTATCATGCAAAAATAGCCATATGCCAGTTTTATTTGAATTCAACATATTCATGATGCAATTATTCTTGCAAACAAACAACTATGCAATTCACCATATCAAGTGTTTAGGATGCTTGCCTTTAGTATGCAGAGATATTGGGTGCACTCCAAAAGTTTGAAAAGTTTCTTCCCTCCATTTTTCCTATTTTGAAGATTATAGCAATTACCACATAATTCAAAAACAGTACTAAAAAGTTGTTTGGAAATTTTTGAAATAAATACTAAAATAAACTAGATGAAAAATTAGAAATACCAGAAAAAGAATCAACTTATTTGGAGTTCATATGAATTACTTATGAAATTTCTAAGATGAGATAATTAAAGAAATGGACTATTTAATTGATCCAGTAGATACTGAGTTTAGGAAAAATGTTCACCTAGGCCGGAATAATAGGGCATGATTTTAGGAATCTACAAAAATTTGAATCATCCAATTTGGATGCAAAATGACTGCTGTGGAAATAATGGTAAACTACTGATAAAAGAAAAAGAGAAAGGCAGAGGGGCGCCCTGAGCGCTGTATAGCCTCTGGTGTTACTCGGCCGACCCAGCTGTTCGGCCGTGCGAAGAGGTCAATCGACGCCGATGGCGTATTGCTGGAATACACTTTCGTCGTGCGAACACGAAATTGCAGAAAACCCGTGTCCACTTAACGGCGGGACCCGCAACTTGTGAGGCTGACGGGCGGCCCCACTTGTCGGGTTTAACCGGGGTCATCTTGGCCGTCTCTCTCCCATGGCAGAGCGGAGGCGCAGCTCCGGCGACCTACGCCAGCGAAGGGCGGCGTCCCGCGGCGAGCTGAGCCTACCATTGGGTCCAGGAGACCGAGGTGGTTCCGCCGGTGTGCAGCACGCCCTCCGGGGAGCGAGTGGTTGCCGGCGGCGAGCTTGCCCGAAGGACTCCGGCAGGAGCAAAATTGGGCGTTTCACCCACAGGCTACCTCCGGCGAAATTGGCGGCTAGAACGGATCCATGGGGTCGAGTGGGGGCTTTAGGAGAAGAAATGGAGGATGGGGAGGATCTGGTGGCGTCGGAATCAACCAGAAAGGTGGCGGCGGCTGTCTTCGTCGGAGATGAGGAAGACGGTCGTTTTTGTTCGGATGGCTACTCCGGGAGGCTAAGGTGAAACAAGGGAGTGGGGTGAGGAGCTGGCGAGCTTGGTCTCGAGAATTTATAGGCAGGGGGAGGTCGGATCGGCCGTGCGCGGTCTCTCCCGATTCGGCGGCGCCATTGATGGCAGATAAGGGCAGTGGCGAGGTTGGTGTTGGACGGCGAGGTTGGTGAGGACGGTGGTGGTCCTTAGTTAATGCCCAGGTGAGTTGGCTGGCTCGGAAGGCTCCAGGTGGCTTGGGTGGTGCCATCCCCGAGCTGACCATGGCGGTGGCCATTGATGGCTAGCGAGGATGTTGGCGAGGTAGGTGTGGCCGGTGGGGTGGTCAGTGTGACCGGCGGAGTCCCGCAGTGAAGATAGGGTGCGCTGGTTGGCTCGGGTTGAGCCACGCGTCCAGGACGGTGGCGTGCCCGAGACGGTGGAGGTGCTGGATGGCGGCGGACGGTGCTTGGCCGGCACTAGAGGCAAAGAGAAGGTGTCGGCAATGCTCACGGGCATCGTGGTGATCCAGGGAAAGATCTAGAGCAAGGAGGGGAAGCAGCAGAGGAGCCGCAGCGGCTCGGGCGTCATCGGGTGCAGTTCGCGTGCTTTGGTCGCGCCCAGTGCACGCACGTAGCATGCTCGATCAAATGCCAGGGGTCCTAGAGGGGTCTATTGGAAATGAAACTTAACAGGATTATGCACTTGGTTATGGGGAAGCTAATAGACAAGATGGTTTGCTTAGATGATCAAGTTCCCAATGCAGGCTTAAGACCTTGCAAAAATCTATCATGCACACAGTGTGCTTGATGAAATGCTAGAGCCATCTAGAAGATTTTGTTGGAAGTGATACTTGGCAGGGTAGTTTCTCTCTAGGTGATAAAGATGATGGTGGAGTTGTTTTGTGAAAAGGAGTAACTTGCTAGTGCAAGTTTTACTGAAATTCAGTACTGGACAGAAGCTAAAGGAGAATATTTGGTGAACTAAAATGATTCCAATGGAGCTAATTTTTGGACTTAAGGGTTTGGTTTGAAGTACAGTAAGTGGGAAAAATTTCAGAATTTTTGAGGCAAGCAAAATTGGGGTTGTAGTTGAAACTCAAAAATGGGACAGAAATGAAAAGAGATTGTTTCACCCAAAATTTTCAAAACACCAGGTTGGGTTTTTGTATAAACATGATCTGTAGGCATCACATGACCTCTCATAGTTTTTGTGAAATTTTGAAAGAATTATTTAAAGTAGTTGTAGTGCCACAGAGGCATTTAAAATATTGAAATAGCTGTTAAAAGAATTGTTTAGAGGCAAATTTTATTCTGAAAATAATTCTTACTGTTAATAGACTACAATTGAAATGTTTTAAGAGAACTACCAAAGCCACAATATTATTTCCAAAAATTGCTATATGGAGGGAAGAATTTTGAAAAACAGAAACAGAAAATGGTTCTAAAATTAATAAAAGACCTAGCAAAAATTCAAAATTTTAATTCTGGCCAAATTTTATTTAGTAAAAACATGATTAAATTTTTGGGGTGTTAGAAACTCTACCCCCGTTAAGAAAATCTCGTCCTCGAGATTTGTTAAGGACGGAAGAATTAAATGCAAATCACAACAGACAAGCAATCATGCACAAGACAATAACATACAAGCACATCATTCAATCAAACACTACACACTACTAGAAATATACACATATTCGTCTATGGCATGACGGTGGAATTTACAAGGCAACAGGGTTGCTAAGGACATGGCAACTACTCTGGCAGACTCAGTCTACTTCGTCGACGTCCAGACGGGCGTGTCTTGTGGATGTCGAGGCTTCTCCGGGGGCTTCAATGTCGGAGTTGGCTGGAGTGTTATGAGGAGTTGCAGGACTGGGGTAGCGATGATGACCCACACGGGGTGTAGTGGCTACAGTCCCGTTGGAGGAAATCCCAAAGAGACTACGGAGTTCATTCGGGGTACCGAATGCATTACCCGGGTGGGCAACAGGGGCAGACCTCGCAGGCTCGATTGGTCTCCCGAACAGTACTATCGGGTTGTCAGTGGTGGGTGCAGCTTCACTTCTCACAGGGGTCAGGAGAGCTAGCGTCCTGCGGGTCTCAATCAGATCATTGGTGACCTGATCAAACAGTGCCTTTTGCGCTATCAGGTAGCGCACCAGATGCACCAGAGCAAGATCCGTCTCATGGTCTCCGTTGGCGACTTGGGTCGGCCTACCATAGTCTTCACGACTAGGGTAGTAGTAGAAAGAGCGGCAGTTAACCCTCGGCGACAGGTGCCGGACTTCAACTACAGCTTCTCGGGCTGCAAGTTGAATGGCTTGGGGCTCGTCGGAGGTCGTCCTTCCGGTGAACCGGTAAGGGCGCTCTGCGGTGATGCCCCTCCCGTAGATGTGCACCATTGCCCAGAAGTGGTGGATGGCATCACTCGCGTGCTCTTGGTACACCACATACTCCGGCGGCTCTTTGATGCCAAGAGCACGACGGGTGAGATTGGCGAGGATGGCTACAAAGCCTTCAAGCTCGGCTGCGGTGGTCTCGTTGTGCACGATGGGACCTGGCATCTTGGTGGTTGGATATCAAACTGAGAGTGAGGCTGTGATGTGCTAAGTTGGGGCAAGGCTTCTCTTATAAGCCAGCGGAGTCTTGCATCGCAAGCTTGCGGATGGGACAACTCAGGTGTCGGCCACAGGCACACAGCCTATGGGCTAGGTTGATAGGTTGGGCACTGACTGTCAAAAGATGTCGGCTGCCACTGTGCAGGCTTATCGGATAAGATGGGCTTGATGGTGGGTAGGAAAAGATGTGGGCGGTGTGGAAACCTAGGGATAGTGACCAGGCTAAGATAGGATTAGCCAATGGTCAGCCTGGCTCTGATACCAAGGCTGCCGGGGCCGGGACACGATATCCCAGAAATTAACCCATCGTGTCATCACTAGCCCAGGATTACTGTTACTGGTGGACACGTCCTTGTTACAGATTAGCAGGCTATTACAAGAATTGGATACAAGACCATAAAGGTCTAATGATACAACAGTGATTCTGGTGGTGGATGACGGAAATGACTCGTGGCTCTCCAACGTCGATGGGGCTCCATTCCCACAGGAACAGCTGACCCGGATAATTCCTATCCGCGTGGCTGCTATCCTAGGCTCCACACGGTCGTCGCTGTGGTACTCCACATAGAACTTCTGACCTGGCCAAGAAAATAGCCAGGGACAAGCCTGTGAGTATGTTTGAATGTACTCATAAACATCATGAACAAAAGATAACCGAATGCTGCAGATAAAAATATATGATCATGATGAGCCAAACTATATGCATATGCTCATGCTGACTGAAATTTAAGTCATGACAATAAATGATATGAACGTGAGCATAGCATGTTATTCATACTCAAACTTATTAGAAATAAAGCAAATGAATGCCACGGGTAGTCTAGCCAGCCCAAGTGTCATTCAGCAAAATAAAAGAAATGCCAATCGAGTGTCCAAAAGAGTAGTGGCGGGACCGCCTGTAAACTCGAGGGATGTCATGAAGAGGTCTTGAAGAGAAATGCAAGTCGGGTGTCAAGTAACGCCACGGTCGGACTTTAAGAGAAATGCCAGTCGGGTGTCAAGTGACGCCACAGTCGTACTTGAAGAGAAATGCCAGTCGGGTGTCCACAAGAGTAGTGGCGGGACAAACCGCCTGTTAACTCGAGAGACGCCACGAGAGGTCTTGAAAATAAAATCGAGTGCCCGGGGTAGTCTAGCCAGCCCCTGAGACACTCAGGAAATACAAAATAAGAGAAACTGGTTAGTCCTCAATAATATGCATAACTATAATAATATTAACATGCATAAAATATTCATGGTAGCATCAGGGTGACAACAATTATCCTACAAAATAATTCAGGCTCAATTTAATTATTTTCCTCCGAAGACCGACACTAAGACCGACACTTGACCAACCCAGACTGTAGCCCTTAACCGCGGACACGGCTATTCGAATAGGTTTAAACTCTGTAGAGGGTGTACTCTTTACCCACAAGTAAAGGATTTCTTTAGTCAGTACCGTGACACTGACTAATTCCCATTACGGTCTTTGGGTTGAAAACACACCTGACCAGCCCACACCAGATTAACTTTCCGGATGCCAGGAATCACCCAAAGCATTGTTCAAGAAAAACTCTAAGACGGAGAGACCAACGTCCTGCATGGGATCACTATTAATACGCGCGGATTACAAGGGGTGCCCCCTCTCAGTCACAACTGGAAACACCCATGCCCCCTGACCCGATGACAGGATTTAGTCCACCAACATGGAAACCATCATCATAGCCCTCTATGTGGTGTGTGCACGGTAAGGGGTTAACAACTTACTGAACCATACCCCAGCTGTGGCAGGGACAAGTGGCAGCATGAATCAAGTATGGGGGTTGCTGGAACAAGACTCGATCTACGGTCGACTCAGGAGGCTCAAATATTTCCTGCAGTGATTAGCACAATATATTTCCTTGGTGGCCCCCAACAGGGTCACCATCTGGCATGTCCCAACATGCCCTTATGATTTATTCTCGTCTCAATGAGATTTTAAGTCACACGGTCACTTCTCTAGTGACTGATTCTTCCCTGCAATTTAGTCAGGACCAACATGGCCGATGTGACATGTGAAAATAACCATGCTCACACATAATTCATGCTTAAACAGAGACAAAATATTGTCAAGGGATCTATCATGCAAAAATAGCCATATGCCAGTTTTATTTGAATTCAACATATTCATGATGCAATTATTCTTGCAAACAAACAACTATGCAATTCACCATATCAAGTGTTCAGGATGCTTGCCTTTAGTATGCAGAGATATTGGGTGCACTCCAAAAGTTTGAAAAGTTTCTTCCCTCCATTTTTCCTATTTTGAAGATTATAGCAATTACCACATAATTCAAAAACAGTACTAAAAAGTTGTTTGGAAATTTTTGAAATAAATACTAAAATAAACTAGATGAAAAATTAGAAATACCAGAAAAAGAATCAAATTATTTGGAGTTCATATGAATTACTTATGAAATTTCTAAGCTGAGATAATTAAAGAAATGGAATATTTAATTGATCCAGTAGATACTGAGTTTAGGAAAAATGTTCACCTAGGCCGGAATAAGAGGGCATGATTTTAGGAATCTACAGAAATTTGAATCATCCAATTTGGATGCAAAATGACTGCTGTGAAAATACTAGAAAACTACTGATAAAAGAAAAAGAGAAAGGCAGAGGGGCGCCCCGAGCGCTGTATAGCCACTGGTGTTACTGGGCCGACCCAGCTGTTCGGCCGTGTGAAGAGGTCAGTCGACGCCGATGGCGTATTGCTGCAATACGCTTTCGTCGTGCGAACACGAAATTGCAGAAAACCCGTGTCCACTTAACGGCGGGACCCGCAGCTTATGAGGCTGACGGGCGGCCCCACTTGTCGGGTTCGACCGGGGTCGTCTTGGCCGTCTCTCTCCCATGGCAGACCGGAGGCGCAGCTCCGGTGATCGGCGCCATCGAAGGGCGGCGTCCCGCGGCGAGCTGAGCCCACCATTGGGTCCAGGAGACCGAGGTGGTTCCGCCGGTGTGCAGCACGCCCTCCGGGGAGCGAGTGGTTGCCGACGGCGAGCTTGCCCGAAGGACTACGACGGGAGCAAAATTGGGCGTTTCACCCACAGGCTACCTCCGATGAAATTGGCGGCTGGAACGGATCTGTGGGGTCGAGTGGGGGCTTTAGGAGAAGAAATGGAGGAGGGGGAGGCTCTGGTGGCGTCAGAATCAACCGAAAAGGTGGCGTTGGCTGTCTTCGTCGTAGATGAGGAAGACGGTCATTTTCAGTCGGATGGCTACTCCGGGAGGCTAAGGTGGCTTGGGCGGTGCCATCCCCGAGATGACTGTGGCGGCGGCCATTGATGGCCAGCGAGGATGTTGGCGAGGTAGGGGTGGCCTGTGGGGTGGTCGGTGTAACCGGCGGTGTCCCGCAGTGAAGATAGGGCGTGCTGGTTGGCTTCAGTTGAGCCACGCGTCCAGGACGGTGGCGTGCCCAAGACGGCGGTGGACGGTGCTTGGCCGGCACTAGAGGCAAAGAGAACGTGTCGGCAATGCTCACAAGCATCGTGGTGATCCAGGGAAAGATCTAGAGCAAGGAGGGGAAGCAGCAGAGGAGCCGCAGCGGCTCGGGCTTCGTCGGGTGCAGTTCACATGCTCTGGTCGCGCCCAGTGCACGCACGCAGCGTGCTCGATCAAATGCCAGGGGTCCTAGAGGGGTCTATTGGAAATGAAACTTAACAGGATTATGCACTTGGTTATGGGGAAGCTAATAGACAAGATGGTTTGCTTAGATGATCAAGTTCCCAATGCATGCTTAAGACCTTGCCAAAATCTGTCATGCACATAGTGTTCCTGACAAAATGCTAGAGCCATCTAGAAGATTTTGTTGGAAGTGATACTTGGCAGGGTAGTGTCTCTCTAGATGATAAAGATGATGGTGGAGTTGTTTTGTGAAAAGGAGTAACTTGGTAGTGCAAGTTTTACTGAAATTCAGTACTGGACAGAAGCTAAAGGGGAATATTTGGTGTACTAAAATGATTCCAATGGAGCTAAAGTTTTGGACTTAAGGGTTTGGTTGGAAGTACAGTAAGTGGAAAAATTTCAGAATTTTTGAGGCAAGCAAAATTGGGGTTGTAGTTGAAACTCAAAAATGGGACAGAAATGAAAAGAGATTGTTTCACCCAAAATTTTCAAAACACCAGGTTGGGTTTTTGTATAAAAGTGATATGTAGGCATCACATGACCCCTCATAATTTTTGTGGAATTTTGAAAGAATTATTTAAAGTAGTTGTAGTGGAACAGAGGCATTTAAAATATTGAAATAGCTGTTAAAAGAATTGTTTAGAGGAAAATTTTATTCTGAAAATAATTCTTACTGTTATTAAACTACAATTGAAATGTTTTAAGAGAACTACCAAAGCCACAATATTATTTCCAAAAATTGCTATATGGAGGGAAGAATTTTGAAAAACAGAAACAGAAAATGGTTCTGAAATTAATAAAAGACCTAGCAAAAATTCAAAATTTTAATTCTGGCCAAATTTTATTTAGTAAAAACTTGATTAAATTTTTTAGGTGTTACACGAGGGCATGGGTCTCCCCGGCAACACCAGTTGCCGTGGCATGACCTCCGCCCCCTTCCTCGGTAACCATGGCGCCAGCATAAGCCGATCCTTCGTGGAGGCCATTGCCGGGGATTTCTCGGCTTGAGCACCGGGCAGGGTGAGCCCCTCCTGGGGAGCCTCGCTCTGGGTGATCTCCCTCTCCCCCTTGGTGGAAGATGGGACTCGCTCTCCCATGCTTTCCCTAGTGGGAGAAGCCTGTCCCACACCTTCGTGTCGGGGGCTGGGCTGGGGGCTTGGCCCTGGGTCGATCGTGCTACCTCCTACCAAGCCCGTGCCCTCCGAAGGCCCCTATGACTCTACTTGCTTGGATCGTTTGGCCCGATGGAGGAGGGTTTGTTCCTCGTCTCTGTCAAGGACAACAAACAAGATTGGGTCAGCAAACCAGCAAGTACATGACGCTTTGATAAGGAAAGATAGTGTATTCCTTACTCTGGATCAATAAGCATGGAGCCCAGCGCGAAATCCATAGGAGGTGGGGTCGCTCTGCTTCTCTTCAGGGTCGGGGGAGCAGTGCTTCTCGGCAACTTCAAGCCCTTTGGAGGAGCCGGGGGCTCCAACGAGGATGAGCTACGCGAGGAGCTCGAGCTTGATTCGGAGCTGGGGTCAACCCCTATGACCGCTCGCCATTTGGTGGGAGGGGCCTTGGCCTCGGAAAGGCGAGAAGAATGGTGGCGCACCACATCCGGCCCATCACCCTTGGGGGCGCTCTTCTTCACCCTTTTGGTGACGGGCGCGGGAACAGGGGCCGCTGTTCCCCGGCTGGCCCGCCTGCGAGGGCCTTGTTCCAAGTCTCGTTTCGGGGATTGAGGGCCAGTTGCGAGTCACTCCTCTTCGGGCTGCTCTGCTTCCTCGGTCGCATCCCCTTCTTGGGCCTCTGCTGCCGCGGCATAAAGGGCTTCAACCCCGGCAGGCTCGACCCCGGCAGCCTCCTCCGTGGCGTGCCCCTCGCTCTTGCCGTGGGAAGAGTCTTCGTCTTTGGCCTCCTCCTCTTCTTCCTCCTCCTCCCTTCCGGGCCTTGCCTTCCCGGCTGCTCGGAGCGCCTTGTCCTCCTCAATCCGCCTCCTGATAAACTTTGCTTCTACAGTGGAGGTGCGATTGAACATATTGCCCTCCACCCTGGAAGCCCTTTCTTCCAAATTGGAAACCCACTCGATCTCCGCATCGAGCTCAGGTAGTTGCCAATCAGCTGCAACTCCGTAAGTGTTGCAGTCAGGCATCCACTTCAAAATCTGGTCCAGAGCAGAGTTGATATTCAGCGGAACGACTCTTGCCGGCAATTTGAATGGCCCGAGGCTGCCAAACAACTGTTCGCATAGCCAGCCATGGCCATAAACCGATAAATTATTGGTGAGGCCTGGGTATAGGCGCATCCTATCCCCAGCATCTCCATACCGCCAAGCGGACATGTCCCTTTTCTGCAGCGGCGCGATGCGGCGTCGAAGGAAGTCATCCCCCACCCGTTCGATGGTTAGCCCGGTAGCTTTGAGGCGAGCGATCCTGCTCAGCGGCGGGGAAGCGTATCGTCAGTAAGGCCTGGCTCCCCCCAATAGCTGCCGCGCACGACGCACTTCGTCCATGCCTGGCAGTACTCTGGAGCATCCGCATCCTGAATCCCGCACCAATCCGCCGTCCATTCTTCCCATTTGCCACGCTGATGACCGGGAAGGTAAACCGAAAATTCCCTCTTTCCCCTGGGGATCCAACTTATATTCCCCGAGCGATGGGCCTTGTTTTCGACCCACGGGACAAAGAAGTGCCTGAACAGATCCACGTTGGTGGCAACTCCGACGAAGTTCTCGCATAGATTGGCGAAAATTGCCATGCACGCCACTGCATTTGGCGTGAAATCCAAAAGGTGGAATCCATACACCACCATCATCGCGTCGAAGAAATCTAAGAAAGGGGGCAGAGGCCGCAGAGGAAATACGCGCAGAAAAAGCGGTTTGAATTTGGCGCGTCCTCTTTCCCCTCCGGCAAGACCGCGGGTGCGCCATGCCCCTTCGGGACTTCCCTCACCCACTTATATGCATACCTGACAACCAGGGCGTTGCTATCCAAGCTCGATGGAAAAAATACCACATCTTCTCGCCGCTTCCTGTCCAACTCCGTTGCTTTCTTCTTCTCCCCCTCCGTTGCGGCTTCCTTTGCGGTGGTCGCTCGCTTCCCACTTGCGGCGGTTTTCTTTCCCATCCTTCGGGGCTATGGAGAAGGTGGAAGACTGGATGGGGTGTTGGAGGCGAGTGTGGGGGCAGGAGCGGTCGTCTGGCTTGAGGAGGAAGATGATGGAGGGTGAAACAGATGCGAATCAGCAGTGCCCTTTCGCGTTTTCTCTTTTATGGGGAACGAACGTGGGGGGGGTGGCTCTTCGCTGCTTCCTCTCAGGAAGTTACCGTTTTACATTAACTGCTACAGTTCCATGACCCCATGACCTGCGGTAATTGCGCAAAGTGGGCGTTAAGTTGACTGGTCATCAACAAACCGCTGCACGCACAGCACTTCCTCACCACGTGTCCGCGCACTGTTTGGGGCCTAACCCAACGTGCCCGGCGACACATATGGCTCAGGCCCGGGGCTTCTGTTGGGGTACACAAACAGGGGTGTATGTTTCCCCTGACTTGTGCACGGACAGTAGGTCGCCAACTCAACAGCACCAAGCTTCCAAGACAAGGCCAAGCCAGAGGGATAGCTCTTTGAGGAATCAAAGGGTGGATCAAGAAGACCAAGACAAGCCAAGGGAACAAGATGTCACTAAGTAAAGACCTCCCTTGCCGGGCAGGCGAGCCTGGTCAGGTCGAGGCTGCACCAAGAACAAGTCCCAAGATTCCCCCGGCAGGCTTGCCGGGGCCGCTAAGGGCGAATGTCCCAACCAAAACTCCACCGCTCCACCACACAGTGACGCAAGTCACTTATCAGTGTGGTGTCGAGCCCCCGAGTGATTAAGTGGCTGTTATTTGGCACGTGGCAGCCATTTGGAAGGGAGATTCCCTCTATATGACACCCGTCCAGAGGCGTGTCATGCAGACAGGTGAAAGATGGTTAAGCGGCACGGCTGGCTTGCCGGGCTGCATCCACAACGTGACACCTAGCAGTGCATTTAATGCACTTTGTCCTAATTGCCAGTGTCGGGGCGATGGACCCCGGGTAGCCACATCCGTACCTAATAACTTTTCAAGATGTCGGGGCTGGCGAAGCCCCTCATGCCGGCTGGCCACGCGGGCCGGCTTCTAGAAGACGACGTACCCATAGAAGGCGGCTTTTGAGGGCGGGCCGGCTTCCATCATCCGGGCCCTCCTTCCCCCTCAAAGTCCGCACTCACCTACTACGTTGGGACGGGGCATGGCGACAGTGCCACCTGCCCCCCCAAATCCCAGAGGAGCGTGGCTACAGTACGAGCTGACCCAACAGCTACCTACCCGCCTGGTGCGGGACTATAGCCAAGCGACTCATGACGCGGCCCTCGTCAGCAAGGACCATGCTGCGGCAGAAGGCAATTGGCGTGGCCCACAGGCTTCCAGAAGATGGCGCATCCCTCGAAGGTGGCCTCGGGGGCGGGCCGGCTTCCAGCAGCCGGCCCCTCCTTCCCCTCGGAGTCTGCGCTCACCCACTACGACGAGACGGAGCGTGGCTACAGTGTGCGCTGACCGAGCGTGGCTACAGTGTGCGCTTGACGCGGGACTGTAGCCGTGCGACTCGTGACGCGGCCTCCGTCATCAAGAGCAGGGCTACAGCAAAGGGCAATCAGCATGGCCCGCAGGCGGAGGGCCCTACCTGTCGGCCGGATTCCCGGCAGCCGGCAGGGCCCTCCAGAGATGGGCCCCAGCAGCCGACGGAGAACCCAGAGACCTTAGACACTGACGTCCGAGTCCTACACCCGGCCGTATTACCATTGTATCCCTGGGGAGTTGGCCTATAAAACCCGCCAGGGTTCAACCATGCAAAGGGTTGAGCATTCATTCCACACACCCCATAGGCAGGAAAAGAGAGGTAGCTCTACCCTTCTTCCTCCTCTAGCAACACAGCTCTAGAAGCAACCTTGTACACTCTTTGATCATAGTCATCATGCGGAGACCCGGCAGAGCAGGACTAGGGGTGTTATCTCTCCGGAGAGCCCCGAACCTGGGTACGTCTCGTGTGTGATCGAGCTCGTGCCCACTCCCAATTCCAGGGCCCGACGACGTCCTCTTGGCTCCACCCATGATAAGCCACCCCCTAGCATCTGACGTGAGATTACCATGACAGTTGGCGCCCACTGTGGGGCCGTTCGCGGTGACGGCCGGAGACACATTCTGGACAAGAACTGGCTTCCTCTCCGGTGAGCACGTCGCGGCCGGCCTGATCAGCCAGCCCGATACGTTCGCTCGCGCTAGCACCAGTGCATCGTCCGACGCGGGAGCCAGTTGACCCGCGAGCTGCCTCGTCGACCTCTTCGGGAAGCTCAGCCTCTCCGATGCAGATGACGCCGACGGGTTCCCCGGCGATGTGGTGGTCATCGACGACCCGCTCCCTCCCGTTTCTACCTTCGCTTCTGCCGGTGCGCTCGACGCCGGCGTCTTCGTGGAGGTGATGGTCACTGGCAACATGCAGGACTCTGGCGGGGACGTCTAGGACCCATTGCGAGCAGCAATGCAGGACCTGGCGGCTCCCATCGAAGCCAACGCCGACGCGGCGGCGTTAGAAGAAATCCGCGTCAAGCTCCTCGATAACGCCACCAAGATGGAGCCATGAAGCGCCGCGCTAAGGCCAACTAGCGCGAGATCGACCGCATAGCTGGCGGCACGCCGACTGCGGCAGAGCCCAGCCGGGCTGGCGCCGTCCGGCAACGCGGCGCAGCCATCGCCAGCATGCTGGGAGTTGGGCATCCGATCTACGACACCACAGTGCAGAACCTGCGCGCCGCGCAGGTGGCGGCAGAAGAACTCGAGAACCTAGAGAGTGACGAACGGCGCAGGCAGCTAGACCGCCTTCAGGAGCTCCTCAACACTGCGAACATGCAGCAAGAAGCATGCATGCGCGTGGTGGGAGCCGGCCGGCAGGCCGACCCCTCGGGAGGAAACCTTCCACCCCGCCACGAGAATGGGGCGACCTCCCGACCCCAAGTGGCGGCGTCCACGGCCAGTGGAACCCGGAGCTGGCTGCTAGCCGTAGCTGGTGTTCCCACGCAATGGTTGCGAACAGCCAGCAAGTCCCTCCAAGAGCGGAGGGTCGGCACCAGTAGGATGAACGTCCTCCTCCTCCCCGCAGGGAGAGGCAGCTTTCTCCGGCGCCGGTTGACCACCCGACCCTGGGGGGCCGGCTCGGCCCCCGCGAAGCAGTTAGTAAGAATGATGCTCGTCACCGGATCAAGCGGCTGGCTCGGTCCCTGGCAGTGGAGGAGGAGCATATAGTCGTCCTGGTCTGCTTCAGCCCCCGCATCCGTGACGAGCCCTTCCCCAAAGGGTTCACGCTCCCTCGCGACACTCCAAATATACCGGCGACGTGAAGCCGGAAGATTGGCTGACCGACTACGCCACAGCCGTCAGTATAGCGAACGGCAACAAGCGCATTGCCGTGAAGTATGTTCCACTCATGCTGCAGAGCACGGCCCGGACATGGCTGAACAGCCTCAAGGCCAACAACATCAACAGCTGGTTGGACTTTAGTGACGTCTTCGTCCGCAACTTCAACAGCACCTACAAGCGGCCTCCCAAGCCTCGCCAGCTCTCCATGTGCGTTCAGGGGCTAGACGAGTCCGCTCGCGACTACCTGACGCGTTGGGCCGAGTTGCGCAACTCCTGCGAAGGGGTGCACGAGGTGTAGGCCATTGAGTACTTCACCGCTGGGTGCCGAGAAGGCACCCTGCTCAAGCACAAGCTTCTATGCGATGAACTGGCTACCCTGGACGAGCTCCTGGTGGTGGCGGACAAGTACGCCACGGCCGACTCCTCCATGAAGTCGGAGATCTGGGTTGGCACGTCCGGGAAGATGATCCCGCCGGCTTCTCCAGCACCGGCTGGTGACTCCAACCGCCGCCAACAGCCGAACGGCAACAAGCGCAAGGCCCTGCAGCCGGCTTCCAACAGCTGGCAGTTGGCCACCGTCGAGGATCTGCAGCCGGCCAGGCAACCCAGCCCCAAGCGTCAGCGGGGCGCCAAGGGTGCCTGGCTACCTGCCTTCTCCTTCGAGCAGGCTCTCGACGCCCCGTGCAAGTTCCACAGCGGCGTGAAGCCGTCCAACCATATGACCCAGTAGTGCAGCTAGCTCACCTGAATCACCAAGGGAGAGGGCTTGCCGCCTCCTCCAGTCGGCTCGACGGCTCCGGCTGCTCAGCAGCTGGCCCGCCCTGTCGGCATGCTCCAAGATGAATTCCCTAACGAGAACGCCACTTACGTCGTCTTCACCAGTGAAGCCGACGACGAGCACAGTCGGCGTCAGCAACACCATGAGGTGAATGCTGTCATTCCAGAGGTCCCCCAGTTCATGCACTGGTCCGAAAGGCCCATCACCTGGAGCCACAACGACCATCCGGCTGTGATGCCTTCGCCGGGTGCTTATGCCATGGTGCTGGACTCCACCTTCTCAACCAAGAGGCGGGCTTGCCGCTTCTCCCGAGTCCTGATAGACGGCGGTAGCAGCATCAACATCCTCTACCGCGACACCATGGAAAAGCTGGGTATCAAGGAGAAGGAACTCCAGCCCAGCCGGACCGTGTTCCATGGCATTGTCCCTGGGCTTTCCTGCTCTCCAATCGGCAAGATCAAGATTGACGTCCTGTTCGGTGACAAGACCCACTTCCGCCGTGAGCCCATCTGGTTCGAGGTAGTCGACTTGGACAGCCCCTACCAGGTGCTCTTGGGCCGGCCTGCACTAGCCATGTTCATGGCGGTCCCGCATTACGCGTACCTGAAGATGAAGATGCTGGGTCCCAAGGGCATCATCACCATTGCCGGAGACTATAAGAAGTCGCTCACGTGCGCCGCGGCCAGCTCCCAGCTGGCCGAGTCCCTTGTCATCGCCCAAGAGAAGCGCCTCCTTGACCGGGCTGTGGCCATGGCCAGCGAGCAGCCGGCCATGCCTTCTGACCTCAAGGAGGTTGAGGCCGAGGGCTCCTTCCAGCCGGCTAAAGAAACCAAGAAGATCATCTTGGACCCGGCACACCCGAAGAAGTACGCTGTCATGGGGGCTAACCTCGACAGCAAATATGAAAGCGAGCTCGTCGACTTCCTCCATGAGAATTAGGACATCTTTGCATGGTCCCCCAAGGACATGCCGGGTGTTCCGAAGGATTTCGCCGAGCACAAGCTGCATGTACGGTCGGAAGCTAAGCCAGTCAAGCAACCCCTCCGCCGCCTATGAGAAGAGAAGAGAAGGATCATTGGTGAAGAAATTGGCTGGCTTCTGGCAGCCGGCTTCATCATGGAAGTGTTCTACCCGGACTGGCTTGCCAACCCAGTCCTCGTTTTGAAGAAAAACAACAAGTGGCGCATGTGTATAGACTACACAAGCCCCAACAAAGCCTGCCCCAAGGATCCATTTGCCTTGCCCCGGATTGATCAAGTGATCGACTCCACGGCCAGCTGCGAGCTTTTGTCCTTTTTGGATGCCTACTACGGCTACCACCAGATCAAGCTGAACCCGGCCGATCGACTGAAGACCACCTTCATCACACCTTTCGGCGCCTTCTGCTACATCACCATGACATTCGGCTTGAGGAATGCCGACGCCACCTTTCAGCGCTGCATGCAGAAGTGCCTTTTAAAGCAACTCGGCTGAAACGCCCACGTCTATATGGATGACATAGTGGTGAAGACGGAGAAGCGCGGTACCCTTTTTGAGGATCTCAAGGAGACCTTCGCCAACCTGCGACGTTTTCAGATCAAGCTCAACTCGGAGAAGTGCGTCTTCGGAGTACTAGCCGGCCAGCTAGCTCCTTGGCTTCCTTGTTTCTGAGCGTGGGATAGAGTGCAACCCTGTAAAGATCAAGGCCATTGAGCGGATGAAGAGACCGACCCGGCTGCGGGACGTCCAGAAGTTCACGGGTTGCCTAGCATCTCTCAGCCGGTTCGTCAGCCGGCTAGGCGAAAAGGCCCTCCCTCTGTACCAGCTGATGAAGAAGACCACATGCTTTGAGTGGACCGATCAGGCGGACGAGGCATTCCTCCAGCTCAAGCGGATGCTGTCCATGCCACCTGTTCTAGCCGCTCTGGCTGCTAAAGAGGCCATGCTCCTCTACATCGCCGCCACCAACCGGGTCGTCAGCACGGTGATTTTTGTCGAACACCCAGAAGCCGGCGAGGCACAGCCGGTCCAGAGGCTAGTCTACTACCTGTGCAAGGTGTTGTCCGCCTCCAAGAAGAACTACCCCCACTACCAGAAGATGTGCTACGGCGTGTACTTTGCCGCCAAGAAGCTGAAGTAGTACTTCCACAAGCACACCATCACGGTCGTCTGTACCGCCCCCCTGGCCGAGATCATGGGCAACCAAGATGCCTCGGGCCAGGTGGCCAAGTGGGCCATCTAGCTAGCTCCCCACACCATCCTCTACCAGCCTAGCACCGCCATCAAGTCCCAAGCGCTGGCCGACTTCCTTGTCGAATGGGCCGAGACCCAGTACCTACCGCCTGCGCTGGATTCCACGCATTGGCGGATGCACTTCGACGGCTCGAAGATGCGCACCAGTTTGGGAGCCGGCATCGTCCTCACCTCTCCCAAAGGTGACAAGCTGAAGTACATGCCGCAAATCCACTTTGCCGCCTCCAACAACATGGCCGAGTACGAGGCACTCGTTCACGGGCTCCGACTGGCCAAGGAGATTGGCATCGGCCACATCTTGTGCTATGGAGACTCGGACCTTGTTGTCCAACAATCTTCTGGCGACTGGGACGCCAATGACGCCAACATGGCCAGCTACCTCTTCCTCGTCCAGCAGATCAGCGGATACTTTGATGGGTGCGAGTTCATCCACGTGCCACGGGGCGACAACGAAGCAGCCGATGCCCTGGCACGGATTGGCTCTACCTGGCAAGCCATACAAGCTGGCGTTTCCCTCGAGTGCTTGCGCAAGCCGTCTATCCAGCCTTCGCCAGAATCAGAATCCATCTTCATGCCGGCTGACCCTGGAGCAGCCGGATCTGGCTCGGGGACTTCAGCAGCCGGCCCGGGGGACTTCTGCAGGCGGCCCGGGGGCTGCAGCACCTAATCCGGCCCGGGGACTACTGCAGTCGGCCCGGGGACTTCCGTGACGCAACAGGGAGCGGCCGCCTCCAACCCGCCGCCTCCCAACCTAGCCACCCTGGCGCCGGTCGCCGTCATGATGGTGGTAGAAGCCCCGTCTTGGGGGCAGCCCATCCTCAACTTTCTGGTGAGCCGCGAGCTTCCAGCCGACGAGGTGTTGGCTCGACAAGTGCAACGCCGGCAACTGCATACACGATCATCAACAGAGAGCTCGTCAGGCGCAACCCGATTGGTGTCTTTCAGCGCTGCGTCGAGCCGGAGAAGGGCATAACAATCCTCAGGGACATTCATCAAGGCGAATGTGGCCACCATGCCGCCTCCAGAGCCCTCGTCGCCAAGGCTTTCCACCATGGCTTCTTCTGGCCGACTGCTCTAGACGACGCCAAGGAATTTGTCCAGAAGTGCAAAGGGTGCCAGCGTTTCAGCACCAAGCAGCACCAGCCGGCCTCAGCCCTCAAGACTAGTCCCATCACCTGGCCGTTTGCCGTATGGGGGTTGGACATGGTGGGCCCATTCAAGACTGCACGCGGCGGCATGACCCATCTGCTGGTTGCCGTGGACATGTTCATGAAGTGGATTGAAGCGAAGCCAGTCAAGAAGCTGAACGGCCCCACAACTGTTACATTCATTGCGGATATCACCGTTCAATGGCACGAACTTCACCAAAGGCGCCTTGGCTCGTTTCTGTGCAACGCAGGGCATCCGACTAGACCTCGTGTCGGTTGCTCACCCGCAGTCAAATGGCGAGGTGGAGCGGGCAAACGGCCTCATTCTTTCCGGCATCAAGCCTCGGCTGGTCGAGCCGCTGGAGCGCTCGGCCGGCTGCTGGATCGAGGAGCTGCCGGCCGTCCTTTGGAGTCTCCAGACCACGCCAAGCAGATCAACTGGCTTCACACCTTTCTTCCTCGTGTATGGGGCCGAGGCCGTCATCCCAACGAACATCGAGTTCGACTCACCTCGCGTCACCCTGTACACGGAGGTGGAAGCAAAGGAGGCCCGCGAAGACGGCGTCGACTTGCTTGAAGAGGCCCGGCTGCTGGCACTTAGCCGGTCCGCCATCTACCAGCCGAGCCTGCGCCGCTACCACAACAAGAAGATCAAGCCGCATGCTTTCCGCGAGGGTGACCTTGTGCTCTGGCTGATCCAGCGAACAGCTAGCCAGCACAAGCTCTCGGCTCCTTGGGAGGGGCCTTTCATCATCAGTAAGGCCCTGGGCTACGACTCCTACTACCTCATCAACGCACAGAAGCCCAGGGCACGCAAGAGGGACACAACCAGCCAGGAGTCGGAGCACCCATGGAATGCGAACCTTCTCCGCCCATTTTACAGTTGATGCAGTGTATGTACCACGCTATCTTTTGGACTAAGTAAAGACAACAGGTACCCCGAGGAGCACTCGGGGGCTACCTTTTTATTTATATGATAAGCTTCACCTATGTATGAGTATTCATTCTTCTCGCCCTGCCCGGGTCCGGTCAGCCGTCCCGGGGGCTCGCCGACTTGGCCCAAGTTGGTACCATCCGAAGTCGGCTCAGTAGTGTGCCGACGCCAAAGCGCTCTCTTCGCCCCAGCCATAGCTCGCAGCGCGACTGTCCGGCTGGCAAGAGCTAACAGCCGGAAACGCTGTCCACATGAAAAATGACTAAGGAAGAACGCCAGTTCAGGCGAAGCAGGCCTCTGGCCTACCCCGTCCGGCTGCTCAGCAGCCGGCCGGTCGACTTCTCGCTTGACTAGCCATGCTTTAAGCGGCCGAAGTAACTTTCCTACTCTAAACGGCCAAATCCCTAACCCGACCACAGACCGCAGCGCGGCTGTCCGGCTGGCAGGGCCGCAGCCAAAGGAACATGGCAAAAGAAAAAGCCAAAGAAAGTAAAGGCAAAATCGAGTCAGAACTCGGCGAGGCACACAAGCATCCGGGGAAAATAAATTCATTTACATTGCAAAAGGCCAGCGGCCGGCATTCATCAAGGTTTAAAATACACCCCAAGTGGGTGGAACTGCGCAAAACTAGCTTGTTCTTGAGCACAAGATAGAGAAACTTAAAGAGATAAGGGCCGCCTAGGCTGGAGGCACTGCGGGCTGGTCGGACGAGTCGGTGATGGCGGTGGCACCGGCTGGCGGGGCCTCCGGCTAGTTGGTCTCGGTCTGGTCGGCGTCTGAGGCCAGATTGGGCTGATTCCGGCTGGTCGCTCCGTCATCTGGCGTGACGCCATCGCCTTCCTCGTCCTCGTCCTCCTCCGTGGCGATCTCCTCCGCCGGGTCCTTCCCCTCTTCTGGGTTCAGCTCGAACCAGGACGGCGTCACCTCGGTGCCGTCTTCTGCCCGCTCCAGGATGAAGACGTTGCCATCGGTGTACTCGGCGAGGGCCGACACATGAATGGAGATCTCCACATGCTCCGCCTCCAGCTCCGGCGCCACCTCCTCGCGGAAGGTGGCCAGCTGCGCCAGGCTCACGCCCGGGTACCACGCCTTCACGAACTCCAGCGCCGCCTTGGCGCCGGCCCGTGGCGCGATGCCCTTCCATGTGTCGAGTCGCTCCCCCGCCACCTCCAACCAGTCGGCGGTCCGGCTAGGAGTCTGGGGGACTAACACACCCGGCAAGAGCCCTTCCAAGAACTGCGACCCGGCGCGCTGAAACTGGCGGAGCAGGCGGCGCACCGGCTCAAGACGCAGCCGAACGGCAAGGAACTGTTCGCCCAAGTTCCGGGGCCGGTCCGGTGCGATCTCCATGCCCACACTCCTCCGCTGGTAGCGTCGTTCCTCAATCGCCTGGCCGATGGCACCAGAGCGATCCAGGAAGTATTCTGTCCAAAGAAGGCAAAAGAATTAAAAGCCGGCTCACCACGGTAGCCGGCAACTAACCAATCAAGGAAGAAAGAAAATCTACCTTCGAGCAGATCCTCAATCACCGAGTAGCCCTCCGACAGGTACTTCTCCTTTTCGGCCCAGCCCGAGCGCTGGGACTCGAACTCGGCCTTGAGACGCTCCTGCTCGTCCTTCGGTTGCCGGACCTGCTCCGCATGCCAGGTCGCCTGGTCAGCTAGCTCCTTCTCGAGCCGGTTGCGCTCCGCAGCCGCCTGGCTGCGCTCCAGCTCTTTGGCCTGAAGCTGGTCCTCGAGCTCATGCACACGGTCCCGCAGATGGGCGGCGGCCTCTGCAACAAAAAGAATCATCAGCAATAGCATCAACAAAGACAAGAAGTCGCCGGGAAGATCCGGCCCGACTGCTCAGCAGTGGGCCCGAATCTCGGGGGCTACACCCAGTGGGCGTGCTTGTGCACCCCCACTGAATGCCGGCCTACATACCTCGGCTCTTCTTCAACTCGGCGGTCCGGTTGGCGAGCGTCTTGTTTTGGGAGTTGAATGTAGCCGCACGCAGGTTGTGGTAGTCCTGCGGCAAGCACGACATCTCAGCATTCGGAAACACGCTTTAAAGTTCCAACCCACCTGCTCAGCAGCCGGCTTCGAACTTGGGGGCTACACCCAGTGGGTGCGCTGGTGCGCCCCCACTGAAGATCGCAAAAAAAAGCAAGGTCAAGAGCATACCCGGACAGACGTCTGCATCGCCACCATCTCGCTCCTCGCCTTCAGAAGGGTGGCGCCGTGGGCAGAGAACTTGTCCAAGACGTCCTGCATCGCGAGGTTCAGGGCGCCCGGGCTGGCCCCTGGCGCCCAACCAGGCAGAACGGAACTCGATTTCTACCAGCCTCAGCGCGAAAGCTACCCGCGCTGGGCGCAGGCGCATGGGCGTGCGTGTCGTCATGGCCTGGCTCGTCGCTAACCCGGCGCTGGCCAGCGGCATCTCCGGCCCTCCGGGGTGGCCGTCACCCTGCTCGCCAGCACCTGGCGCGCGCTGAGTCACATCCGCCTCTGGGATGACGGAGTCAGCAACCTCCAGCTCCAGCGCCATCTGGTCGGCTCCGGCTGCCCCAGTCGGCACCTGGACCTCCACCACCGGCACCTTCGGCTGCTCCAGAGTCATAGCCTCCGGGATCCCGCTGCCAGCTGGATCCTCCGCGGCCTTGGCATTGGCCTCCGCCTGCGCCTTGCCGTTGGCCTCCGCCTGCGTTGCGGCCTGTGCTTCCGCCTGCGCAGACGCGGCAGCCTGGGCATCAGCGTCCGCCCGCGCTGCAGTGGCTTCCCGCTCCTCCTGCGCCTCCCGCGCGTTCATTTCCATCGCCTCCCGAAGGGCGGCGGCCGGGTCCATGTGCCGGGCCTCCTCAGAGCCGCCTGCCGACCCGATCAGCGAGGCGGATGGAGCCCGTGATATGGAGATGGCGGCCCTGCTCAGCAAAGCAGGTAGAGATGAGAAGTCTACAAGAAAGAAAAGCAACCAAGGCGGTGTGCTTAACGCACTTACCCGGACACCATTGGGCAATCCTTTGAGGTCCTTCGGATGGCGGCCACCTTCGCGGCCTCCTGCCGCTTCGTCGCGGCCGCTTGCTTGGCCTTCTTGGGCTGCCGGTTGCCAAACAGCCCCTCCCCACGACGTTTAGCCGTGCCGGGCGCACCAGTCGGCACTCCGCTTGGTGGCCGCGCCATCAAAGGGCCGCCGCCTGCCCCCTCGACGCCTTTGGGGCGGCGTTACTCCTCTTTGTCCTCATCATCATCCGGCCAGGACCGGACGTCGTCGTCTCCTCCTGCACCGCCTCCTGCGGCTCCGCCTCCGCCTGCGCCGCCTCCTCTTGCGCCGCCTCCGGTGGCTCCGCCTCCTCCGTCGCCGCCTCCCCTGGTGGTGTCCTCCTTGCCTCCGTCTTCCAACGTGGCCGCACCTAGCTCGGGGTCGCCCACGTCGCTCTCCTCGTGGTCTAGCATCCATTGATGGCCCGAAGCCGGCGCGCCGGTTGCTACCTGACCAGGGAAGCACTGCCCCATGTCCGAGTGGTCAGGTCAGATGAGGAGCACTGCGTAAGCAAAGAATGGGGACCAGATACTAACCGGCGGTGGTGGGTTGGCGCGACTGTATGACAGCTTGCCGAATTGCCAGTCAGCCTCGCTGAGCTTGCTGTCGGAGAAGTAGTTGAGATGGCGGACCACCTCCACTATCGGCAGCTCCTTTGTGGACATCCGGCAGGGGTCCCGGCGGCCGCTCATATCGCAGATCAGGTGCGGCCGGGCTTGGAGGGGTGAAACCCGGCGGTAGACAAAGGCGGCCAGCAAGTTCGCCGGCTTGAGGCTCTCTGAGTCCATCATCTCCTGAAGACGGACAAGGAAGTTGGTGATGGAAGCCAGCACCGGTTTGGGTTGTTGCCCCCAATTGTTCCGCGGCTCGCCCGGCGGGCCAATCGCGTTGGCCGTCAGGTTGATGTAGTCGCGAGTCGGGTGGAGGTTGCGAACGTAGAAGTACGACTTCTGCCACAGCTTCGCCGACTCCAGCAAAGCGATGGGAGGACAGCGGGTCCCGGAGCTGGTGCGCCGCACGGCGACGAAGGATCCGCACTAGGCCGGCTCGCCCTTGGCCTGGGTACCCAACTTCAGGTAGAAGAACCTGCCCCACAGCTTGAGCGTGGGCAGGACGCCGAGGTAGCCTTCGCAGAAGGTCGCGAAGGCAGAGAGAAGCACCACCGTGTTGGGAGTGAGGTGATCAGGTTGAAGACGGTAGAAGTGGAGGAAGGAGCAGAGGAAGCTGCTCGCCGGCAAACCAATTCCGCTGAGGAAATGGCTTCGGAAGATGACGAACTCGCCGGCCCTCGGCGCCGGCGAGATCTCCCTCTCGTCGGGGATCTGCGTCCCCACGACCGCCTCGACAGGAAGCCTCCGCGTCGCGCGGAGGAACTCGATGTGGCCCTCATGGACATTGGAACCGTCCCACTCGCCTTGCGCCATGGCTTGCGGAGGCCTGGCGGCGGCGCGGCGAGGCTGGACTATGGCGAGGCTGCGGCAGCGCTTCAACAGTGTTCGGCGCGGCGGCGCGGCGGCAGTGAGGAAGCGAAGTGGCGAAAGAAGAAGAATAGAGTTGAGAGGGGGCGCACGTGCGTCTGGCTGCCCCCCTCCCTCCTACTTATACGGCCGAAACAGCGAGGCCGAGCCGACGCTTTGTGGGGGGCATGGGATTAACTGCGCCCACGCCCCCACAAATCCTGCGCCTTAATGGCGCGCAATTATTTTGACCCGGATAAGCAACCGTCCGCCTCGGCCGCAGCGGATCCACGCGCGCGCCGAGGCTGTGTAGTGGTGGGCCCGGGCCTGTGGCGGCGTCGCTGGCAGGCCGGCCTGCCCTGCTGGCAGCGCGTGGCGTGCGTACAATGGGCGGCAGGCACGCCACCCGGTGGCATACCACTTGGAGCCCGCCACGAAGCGGCTCGCTTCACCTCTGCCGGCTTCTGGCATGCGGACAAAGCAAAGACGCAGGATCTCTCAGAAGAGGAAACTTCTAAGGCTCTCCGACGTTGGGCCGTGGCACCTCAACAGCTTCGGGGACTACTGTCGGGGGGATGGACCCCGGGTAGCCTCATCCGGACCTAATAACTTTTCAAGACGTCGGGGCTGGCGAAGCCCCTCATGCCGGCTGGCCAAGCGGGCCGGCTTCCAGAAGACGGCGCACCCATAGAAGGCGGCTTTTGGGGGCAGGCAGGCTTCCATCATCAGGCCCCTCCTTCCCCCTCGGAGTCCGCACTCACCTACTATGACGGGACAGGGCATGCTACCTGCTCCCCCGAATCTCGGAGGAGCATGGCTACAATATGAGCTGACCCAACGGCTTCCTACCCGCCTCGCGCGGGACTGTAGCCATGCGACTCATGACGTGGCCCTCGTTAGCAAGGACCATGCCGCGGCAGAAGGCAATCGGCGTGGCCCACCGGCTTCCAGAAGACGGCGTATCCCTCGAAGTCGGCCTCGGAGGCGGGCCGGCTTCCAGCAGCCGGCCCCTTCTTCCCCTCGGAGTCTGCGCTAACCACTACGACAAGACGGAGCGTGGCTACAATGTGCACTGACCAAGCAGCCACCTACGCGCCTGACGCGGGACTGTAGCCATGCGACTCGTGACATGGCCTCCGTCATCAAGAGCAGGGCTGTAGCAAAAGGCAATCAGCATGGCCCGCAAGCAGCTGGCCCTACCTGTCGGCCGGATTCTCGGTAGCCGGCGAGGCCCTCCAGAGGCGGGCCCCAGCAGCCGGCGGAGAACTCGGTGACCTTAGACACTGACGTTCGGGTCCTACACCCGGCCGTATTACCATTGTACCCCTGGGGAGTTGGCCTATAAAACCCCCCAGGGTTCACCCATGCAAAGGGTTGAGCCTTCATTCCACACACCCCATAGCTAGGAGAAGAGAGGTAGCTCTACCCTTCTTCCTACTCTAGCAACACAGCTCTAGGAGCAACCTTGTACACTCTTTGATCATAGTCATCATGCGGAGACCCCGCAGAGCAGGACTAGGGGTGTTATCTCTCCGGAGAGCCCGAACCTGGGTACGTCTCGTGTGCGATCGAGCTCATGCTCACTCCAGCTTCCAGGGCCCGACGACATCCTCTTGGCTCCACCCATGATAAGCTACCCCCTGGCATCTGACGTGAAATTACCACGACAGCCAGAGTTAGGTATGATAGCACTGTTGGCTATCTAGTCTGTAGATAATGACTGTTTTGCCATTGTGGTAACCCCTTAGCCTATAAAAGGAGGGCCATGGCAACCTAAGAAAGGATCCGGGCCCTTGTACACTCATACGCGCGTAGCTGCTCCCCCCGAGGGGACCTTGCCGGGCTTGAGCACTGCGCGACAACCACGGTCCTCTCTTTAATCCACCAAAGCAGGAGTAGGGTTTTACGCTTCACAGCAGCCCGAACCTGGGTAAAAATCACCAACGTCACCTCTGTCGTGTTGTCCCATGGCCTTCGCTCTTTGTGCAATGTGATCTCCTCCCTGCCGAACCACAAGGGGCCGATGGCCCCAAAGGTGATCGTGTTCCACCACGACAGTCGGTGAGGTGTCGAGCCGCGGGTGGTTTGGTGGGGCTTGTCAGGCACTTGGTGGCCCGCTGAAAGAGAAATTACCTTAATCGACACCCGTCCTAATGGCGTGTCAAGCTAATAGGAGGTAGTTGGGCAAGCGGTGGCTCACCCTTGCCGGGGCTTCTCCTCCTCACAACACCTAGCGATGCATTTAATGCATTTCATCCTAACTATCAGAGTTAGGTATGTTAACATTGTTTCTATCTCATCATCCTGTAATGACCCTTTTGCCAATGTGGTAACCCCTTGAGCTATAAAAGGAGGGCCAGGGCAACCTTTCACTACTGCAGGTTGGTCCAAATGCGACAGACCAATCAGAGACCCTTCGACGAAACTGTGTGTGATGCATTAATCACAAACGGTGATGTAATAAAACCATTAAAAAAGATACAAAACGTTTATGATGGTGGTGCCATCAAACACGGTTCAGATTAGAGTTGCGTGTGCGATGCGTGGCATATGGTTAATCCAGCAGAACTATTTGCAATGAGGCAGAACAACAGAAACGGGCAGCCAGATGAGGGTGTGTGCGATATACGGCATACAGTTCACTAGGATGAACTGTGTGTGATTAGCCAACACAATAGAAATGGTCAGCCAGATCAAGGTGTGTGCGATGGAGGGCATACAGTTCACTCAGATGAACTGTTTGCGATGAGCCAAGACAATAGAAACAGTTCGACTGAATAAGATGTGTGTGATACGCGGCAAACATGTCCGTAATCAGGAATGTGTGCGAAGACCAACAATAACACAGACGATTGTTGCTAATGAGCCATGTGATTTGCTCTGTCTACAGAAGAATAACATATATATATATATAGGACAAATTTTTCTTACTACCGGGTGTAGTTACTCCCACTTTTGTTTCATATGTTCTAGGTAGTATCTATCACATCGAAGAGTATGTACATGTAGTATGAAGTATATAAGAATGTTTAGGTAGTATCCATACTACTCTTTTGGTATTATGTACCATATTTTGTGCATACTTCATTTCGCGTACATATATTTATGTATTTCACAAATATAATAAAACTATGGGCTCACTTGCAATTTTTTCATATAATCCACTTTGAAGTATCTTAGATATAGTATATAAACATACTAAAAATAATAAAGTAGAGTATATACTACCACATGGTAGTATATGAGAAATGGGTGTAACTACACCCGGTAGTAGGATGCATTTTCCCTATATATATATATATAACAGAAATAAACATCCAATTACATAAGTGACTATACAGATTATTCGCACACACCTCAATAAACAATTGCATGCATTCTAAACTAGGAGAAACGATCGTCTAGTCATCTACTTCTTGTGACGCTCCCGCCTATGTGGCTCGATCCCTTGTCTGGGGTAGGAAGAAGACACTTCCTCATGTCAACGATCCGCCTGTACATCTCGTAGCTTGTGTACGCGTCCTTGGCTGCGTACTTGATGTGTTGTTCATCTAGTCTCTGATGCCAGACACTATGCCAGGCGTTCTTGTCCTTCTTGCTCTCATCCTTCATCTTCATGTAGTAGGGGTCGATGATGGCCGAGGCGAGGTCAACCAGGGAGTTCTGTTTGTTGTTGTCGCTGCCCCAGACCTTGTAGTGGTCCTGGATGTTGACAAGATTCTGGCATTTCAAGCCCGAAACCTTGTGCGCTTTTAGATCGTTGGTGGTGTCCGCCGTAGCAAAACTGTAGTCGGAGCTGTTGATAAACCTAGAGAAACGCTCACAAGGCCTTGTGGCCAGGTGGTAGTGGTAGACGAGGACGTCATGTCACATGCACAACTGGGCGACAGAACCTTCTGATCGTGCCCGGCCCGACCGATGGTTTACTCGAGGTCAAAGCCGACCACTTGGTACTTGTCCTCAGCAAGCAACTGCTCCCTAGTTTGGATGGAGCTCTCCACCGAGACCGGCTCGTTCCTGTACACCACCAAGAGGGCCTTCCCCCTCACGTGGGTGTCCACTACGTGATGCGTGGTGAACTGCCCTCATTGTCGTCGTCGGCCACTAGGAGCCACTGGTACAACGAGGTGCTATACAAACGGTTTTTAACCCCTTTCCACGAGGTGTTCTGAACCGTCACCTAGTGAGTGACTACGATAAGGGGGGTCCTTCCCACCCGACCCAGAAACCATCGGGGATAGGCCCTCCTAGCACACATTCTTGGCAAAATGAGGTCGTGTGCGACAGGCGAGCAATGAAATATGGTTATACATACAGTTGTTCTAAAAAATACAATTATACAAGCCAAATTGTTTCCGGTCGTAAGTCTATCCCACACAGTCAGTCTCGGCTAAACGTTTTCGTTCGTATGTACATTCCACACAGTCAATCCAAGGAATATATTTCCGTTAGTATGTACATCCCACACAGTCAAACCAAGAAGTACGTTTCTGTTCGTATATACATCCCACACAGTCACTCCAAGAAAAACGTTTTCGTTCGCAGGTACATCACACAAAATTTTCCCCATTAAATCATTTGTGATAGCGTTGCCATTGCAGATGTGATAAACAATTTTATCATTTGCGTTATTGAATGCAACACACACGGTGCCTAGAAGAAACTGTGCGGCATAGGATGTCCATCACACACGCTTTTTATGTGGTAAACATTTGCGCAAGGTGGCCTAACGCAAACAGTTTTCAAGAGGATGTCGTGTGTGATTGTTCATTGATCCAACACGGTTTATTCCTAGAAACTGTGTGCGTTGCCTCTGGTCATCGCCCACGGTGTTTTCTCAATAACTGTTTGCAATAGATAGCAGGCTAATTGTCCTATTATTAATAAACCATTTATTAATCTAATTGACATTTCATATTAAGCACACAATATATTTAATTTTCATATTGAGGAGGCAGATTTCATAATTGAAATACATCAGAGTACTACATCATATAGCTTCAGCACTCCGCTACCCCATTACACAACTGCACGAGCACCAAGTTTCACATGCAACATCTATAACCTTTCGAAATTAGCATCATAGACGGTACATAGACAAATGAATCGCATCTGGAAAACTGCTGAAGCGGAAGGCGAATATTGAGCCTTCATTGATGTTGATGGTCTTTGCAACTTTAGGCCAGTGCCTGTGGATGATTGACCGTCCATCCTTCATCCTCTTCAGGAACACTTCAATATTGAACCGTGGGTGTTGTGTGAATACCTTCCTCGCCTCCTGACCATACAGGTGGTTTGAGAGGTAATCATGAGTGAACTACTTTGGAAAGGCCTAAAAACAAGGATGTCCATAAATATCTTCTCTATATTGGAAATGGGGCAAAGGAATAAAAAGAGCAAGGTATAACAGTTAGTACCATCCTGTAATGAACTGATGTCTTCTTCATTGTGCAGACAAAGATCTTGTTGTTTTTTGTCGCTAATTTCTTTATCCTACCAATCTTTCTGAGTTTCTTGACTTGACTGATATTCATGGACAACTCATTTCCCCATATGCAAAAAGGGTTGAACAGTGGGTGAAAACCTCTGACGGCAGGACCTACATGGGCAAGACCAAATTGTTAAAAACCTAAATATTAGAATGGTTCCTACAATGGCACAATAATGTGCTATTAGACAAAGGACCATGCATGTGCAAATCCTCGATTGTAAACCTCGGAGCTTCCCATTGTTTGCCTGCAATACATATAAGGTAGTTAGTGATCAGGTTAAGTGATGGTTCGCATGCTATCAGTAAAATATTTTGATGAAAATAAGCACATTGCAGATTCATCAGATTAATTCAAGCCACATGGAAAACACATTTATCCAAACCAAGCATAATTAAGAACTAGGAAATATAGCAATTGTATATGTTTCTCATGTATTAAGTGCAGCCAAATTTGATTTATTCCTCACATGCACAACAATACAAAATTCTACCCACGACAATTGGACATCGCATTGCAGAATTGAACCAAGCAGTTAACTAAACACCACAACAAATGAACCAAACATTAACTGAGCACCACATTGCATAATATAACATACTCCTAATAGAAGATGAGATAGTTAACCAAACCAAGCATGCTTAACAACTTGGAAATATAGCAATTGTATTTTTTCTCATGTATTTAGTACAGCCAAATTCGATTTATTTCTCACATGGTATACAATAACAGAATGCACCCACAATAATTGAACATCGCATTGCAGAATTGAACCAAATAGTTAACTAAACACTACAACAAATGAACCAAAACATTAACTGAGCACCACATTGCACAATGTATAACATACTAGAAGATCACACAGTTAACCAAACCAAGCATGCTTGACAACTTGGAAATATAGCAATTGTATTTGTTTCTCATGTATTTTGTACAGATAAATTCAATTTATTTCTCACATGGAAGACAATACAAAATTGCACCCTGAAGAGTTGAACATCACATTTGCAGAATTGAACCAAACAGTTAACTAAAGATGACAACTAAATAACCAAACAGCTAATAAGTGAGCACCACATTGCATGACATATAGAACATATACACTAGAGCGACAGATTGCATGGTAAAAGTACGTAGGATAATTCACTATAATTTGTTAAGGAAAGGCAGGAGTAGCACATGCAATGGGTAAATGGAGCATGCTTAACCGGTGTAGCTAGCAAACTGAACATAGGTCCTTATAGTGAGCTAATAAGACGAGCTACTCGTCATCGTCGGACATATCGATGATGATTGGCTCCTTGGACATGGAAGAGGGCGAGGCCTCCACATTGTAGGTGCCCTCGTCGTAGTGGTGAGTTACCTGAGCTGCTCCAGGCACCAACCTGCTGCCTCTCTAGTTGAGGTAAGCACGGGCACGCTGAGAAAATACCTCATAGTCTTCGTCGAAGGCACCGACGGTGGCCTCGAGGAAATGCCATGAACTATCATTTAAAGCAGCCAACCGCGTCATGGCGTTGGCGCGTGAGGCTTCGACGGCAAGGTGCTCCTCCAAGATCTGGGGGTCAGCACGAATGGCAGCCATCGTGACCTCATCTGCGTGTGCGGCTGCGATTTGCTTCTCCGCTGTCAAATGCGCCTTGAGATCCTGGCTATACTGCGTGCACCATGGCTTAGGGCGGTGCTTATTTGGGGGAGGGGTCGGTGATTTGGGTGGAAGGTGTCACGCCGGCGTTCGGGGCATGTGGGATGTGGAAGGAGGAAGAGGATGGGGGTCGGGTGTGGATTACCTGCCTGGATCGACGAGGTCGAGCAGCGTGAAGGAGGGTCGCCGGTGAGGAGGCGGCGCTGCAAGCAAGGAGTGAAGGTTTCAACTTGGAAAGGAAGGCAGAATCAGGGGAAATGTGGCTTTTGGTAAGGGGGAGGGGGCGGGGAGGTAGATATTTCCACGGAAGCCGAAAATTTTGAATCGGTGTAGCGAAAAAACTGGCGCGCAAAGTGTCATCAGACACGGTCCCTTATTTAGCACTGTGTACGATATGTGAACATCACAAATGATTCATATAGTGTCACGCCCAATATGCGATCCTATCTGAGAGGAACTCGAAGGTCCCACCAAGAATAGAGCCTCATATTGAAGATGCTTTTGCAAGGTGGATATCATTACATCGTACCATTACATAATAGATGGGGATACATACAAAGGCATACACTTGCCTCACATATACATCAAACATCATACAGAAGAGCAACATCCGACTACGGATGAAACGCAAACGAAAACTCAAACAACATCCACCCTGCTAGCCCAAGCTGCCGACCAAGAACCTATCCCTCGATCGAAGAAGAAGAAGCAGAAGAAGAACTCCAAAACAAGCAAGCATTGCTCTCACATCATATCATCGTATTATCTGTACCTGCATCTATTGTTGTAGTAATCTGTGAACCACGAGGACTCAGCAATCCCATTACCATGGGTATCAAGACTAGCAAAGCTTAATGGGTATGGAATGGATAAGTGATGAGGTTGCAGCAAGCACTAAGCATTGTATGGTGGCTAACTTACGAGTACAAGAATAAGAAGAGAGACTACGCATAACGGTCGCAAATAGTAATGATCAATAAATGACCCTGACTACTTACGAGTCAAACATAACCCCACTGTGTTCTCTTTCCGAACTCACTCAAAAAGAGATGGTCACGGTTACACACGCGGTTGGTGTGTTTTAATTCGAATCTGGTGCCAAGTTCTCTACAACCGGATATTAAAAAATTCCCATCTGCCAGATAACCGCGGGCACGACTCTCAAAAGTTTAAACCCTGTAGGGGTGTCCCAACTTAGTACATCACAAACTCTCACAATCAGCGGAGGAACATCCTCCATCCCAGAACAACCCGATCAAGCTCGGAATCCCGGTTCACAAGACATTTTGACAATGGTAAAACAAAACCAGCAAGACTGCCCGATGTACCGACAATCCTGATAGGAGTCGCATGTATCTCATTCTTAGGGCACACCGGATGGGCAAGACGTCGGGTTGGCTGAGACCCTGGTTGCCCAAGGGACGCCGGACATCGCCCAGTTTGGACCAGCACCAACAGCACCGGCCCCCCTGTATTATGTTGAAATAAGAATCCTCGATGACACGACCCCCTATATAAATTAATTAATTATTAGTATTATTATGTTGGCAAATGTTAAAACCAAAGTTGGGCCTTGCTGGAAGAGTTTTATTCAAAGCGAACTGTCAAGGGGGGCCCATAAACCCCGACCGTGTTAGGAACGCAAAATCAAGGAACTTTTGGAAATAGTACTTTTTTCTGAACAAATTCAGAAAATAAGATCCAAAAATCAGATATTGCAAAACTAGTACACGGTCATTCTACCGTTGGACGAAACTTGACGTTTCAGTCAACCAGTGACCGAAACATGACGTGTCGTCCACCGGTTGGACGAAACATCTGTTTCGTTCTACCAAAAGCCGAATCATCTGTTTTGTTCTAACAAAGGCCGAATCACCCAAGCATTCGGTAGCGAAGCCAGTTTTGTTTTCCTGGAGAACGAAAACTCTATTTTTTTCCCGCCTTTTTTTTCCCGCAAAAATTCTTCTCGCCATTTTCGTTGCCGCCAATATTGTTCCCGCCATTTAATTTTTCACCTTTTTCTTTGCCGCAAATATTTTTTCGCGCGGAGGACAGGAGCTCGCCAGAGAAGCATGCGTCAAAGGTATAACCTCACATTTATGTTTAGTGCATTTTTACTTTAGGTTTAATGAGTTTCACTTTTTTGTTAGTGTAAAAAAATTGTTTAGTTCATAATATATATGACGATTGTTTAATTCGTTAGATCAGTTATTTACTTTGTTGTAGTCATGTATATGTGGTAGACATTTCTGTTAGTGTAAAAAAATTATGGGTACGTAGTGGTTGACGGGAATATGAAATTTAATTGCAGGAGACATGTCTGAAATTTTAGTTCGTTTGATCGATTGTTTGCTTAGTGGTAGTCATGTATATGTGGCATACATTCCGGTTATTGTATAAAAAATTATGTGGTACTTAGTGGTTGATGGGTATGAATTTTTATGGCAGGAGACATGTCTGAATCAGTCAAATTTGTTGTTTACTATGGTCCTAGTAATGTCCGATCAAACGAGAGTGGGGTTGATCTGACTGAGTTTGCATATGTGGAGTTGCAACTGACCGGTCCATAAAAGGTGAACATTAGTCAGTTGAAAAACTGGTTGACAACAAATTTCTTGCTTGATCCCAATGTGTGCACCATCAGTATTCAGTCAGTGTGTACGGAATCACGTACAAAAAATTTCTGGGAGTTGGTTCCGATAGATAGGACACATAAGTGGGTGACCTGGTTAGAATCCTGCAAACGCCGGAGGACTCACCCCGTTGCCTTCGTGCTCAGCATCACCATGTAGGACCCTCTGGTAAAAGGCGACGGTGGTTACGTGCCTGGCCAGGTCAGTCAGCCGATTGATGAGATGGATGTAGCTGGGTCAGAACATATGGGTGGTACTGAACTCGAGGGTCAGTCAGATTATGGGTCACACGTTGGAGGTGACTACGATGTAGGGGAGAGTAGTCAGGACATAGGAGATCCTGATAGTGGCGAGGCTGATGGGGATGAGGAAGGATCGGAAATGCAGAATCTGATGGAAGAGGAAGGCGAGGATGGATTGCCAGAGGATCTTGATTCCGAGAACTCAAATGAAGAAGATGGTGAAGAGAACGACGAGGAGGTACCGATTCAGAAAATATCGTCTTCGTCCTCGCTGTCTTGGGTCCATAAATAAGTATGTTCTGCTGCATCATTTAGTAATGCTTCACCCTTATGTTGTTGCTTCTTCCACCTTCCTTGCAACCTGAGAAGTTCTTTTCGTATGTCCTCAAAGGTCCTTGCAGGCCACCCGCACCTACGTGATGCGTGAGCCAACTCATTTAGTAAGGTGTCACTACTGAGGAGTTCGTCCCATGGAACTATCCTATTGTCTATCTTGAAATCAAAGGCTAAGCTCAGAAGATATTTGGACATACTAGGGTGAAAAGAACTACAATCGAAAGGATAACCGGACATCTTGACGAGACTACACTGGCCTGCTTACCCTCCTTAGTGTGGAGGGGGTTTTATAGGTTGAGAAGAGAAGATGGCGGGAAAGAAGATGGCGGGAGAGAATGGCGGGAAAGAAAAAGGAGGGAACAATATTGGCGGTAACGAAAATGGCGGGAAAAAAAGGCGGGAAGAATATTGGCGGCAACGAAAATGGCGGGAAAGAAAAAGGCGGGAAGAATTTTGGCGGCAAAAAAAGCGTGAATAATTGCCGGCAAAGAAAAAGGTGAAAATAAATGGCGGGAACAATATTGGCGGCAACGAAAATGGTGGGAAGAATTTTGGCGGCAAAAAAAAAGGCCTCAAATAATATTGGCGGCAAAGAAAAAATGTGGAAAATTAAATGGCGGGAACAATATTGGCGGCAAAGAAAAATGTGGAAAATTAAATGGTGGGAACAATATTGGCGGCAAAATAAAGGCGCAAAAAAATATTTGCGGCAAGGAAAAAGGTGAAAAATTAAATGGCGGGAACAATATTGGCGGCAACGAAAATGGCGGGAAGAATTTTGGCGGAAAAAAAAGGCAGGGAAAAAAATAGAGTTTTCGTTCTCCAGGAAAACGAAACTGGCTTCGCTACCGAATGCATGGATGATTCGGTCTTTGTTAGAATGAAACAGATGATTCGGCTTTTGGTAGAACGAAACAGATGTTTCGTCCAACCGGTGGACGACACGTCATGTTTCAGTCACTGGTTGACTGAAACGTCAAGTTTCCTCCAACGGTAGGACGACCGTGTACTAGTTTTGCAATATCTGATTTTTGGATCTTATTTTCTGAATTTGTTCAGAAAAAAGTACTATTTCCAAAAAAGGGTAAAATACTGGACATGGCAGAAAACAGATTCAGATGCAATGTTTAGAGCTAGTAAACTACATGCTACAGGAACTTACCATGGCAAACAAGAACATGGCATTCATGTACTAAATGCACTTAACAAAACTCCCTTACTGATCATGCTCCAAAGATCTACAGATATGACGATAGCATCAATGCAAAATGGCAAGTCATATAAGCAGTTTCAGATGATGAAATAACAAGGCATGGCATTAACAGATTTGAGTAGGCATGTTTGCAAGGTTGTGGTAGTCAAAACAGGGCATGTCATGGCATGAGAAAAATCCTAACAGAAATATGGCATGTTTGTGCTCCGATTCATGTCATGATATAGCCCATACGAAATCACACAAAATCATGTAAAAATGCTAAAATGGCATATGCTGTCAAAATAACATGTTCACAAACTTGCTCAAATTAAGAAATGCATGCCACCAATGGATTAGTGGGAATTTTCTAACCCAAAATGATATATGATATGCATATGTTACTGTAGCAAAATGCTCACAAGTGCTATAAATTAAACACTGCCCAATATGGAAGTTGACAGAATTGGCAATATTCCATAAATGGAATGTCCAGCTTTGGACTTGCCTGAAATGGAAAGAGAGGACTTTCCAAAAATGGCATACACTGGATTTAATAAAAAGAGAAGGAAAACAGGGGATTTTTGGGGGAACGACAAGTGCGTCCTATGCGTGTGTGCGTATGGCCGGTGGGCTCGGTCTGTCAGAGAGAGAGAGAGCGAAAAGAAAAAAAGGGGATTTTAGGTGTGCGCCCGGGGGGATTCGAACCCGGGTCGCCTGGGTGAAGTGGCGAGGCTGCAACCACTGGCCTAGGTTAGTGCAGTTGTCTCATAGGAGGCAGGGCTCCCCTTGAACTAGCCCAAGCCTGAGATGGCTTCTTCTCCGTTGACAGAAACGAAGGTGACGATGGCGGCGAGTGAGGCGTAGCGCGGCAACGTGGGTGGCTGGCGAGCGATAGCGTGCGTGCGGCGGAGTGCGGCAAGGCTTCGGTGACGCGCAAGCGAGGCGGTGCAGGGCAGTGCTCGAGCGCGAGCATGGCTCGGCTCGGCCGCAGCTATGGCGATGCGCGCGAGCGTAGGACAGAGCATGTGCGGGGTGGCTGCGGGTGTGCGCATGCGCGGGCGAGGCCAGCGCAGCGAGGAGATCTCGGCTAGGCGAGAACCGGAGCACGGGGACGTGCGGGTGCGCTACAGCAAATATACGCACAAAAAAATCTTCAGACTTCGCTGGAGCACTGCGAGCGCGGCAAAGACACAGATCGGGCGAGTCCTACGGGGGTCTACATGCCATGGAAAGAAATGGAGAGGGAGTTGCGTTACCCAGCTCACCCTAGGACACGCCGAGGATGACGGAGACGCGCTGGAGGCGACGAGAGGGAGCTCTGAACCTGGCGGGGCTTCGGGTCCGCGAAGTAGATGCAGCAGAGGAAGAAGACGAGGTCGAGGAGCTCGATCCAGAGGCTGTGTGGTCATGTGTGTGGAGGCAGGGGACAGAGAGGGACTTGACGGTCCTCTCCACGGCGGCCGAGGGGGTCGGAGGCGCGGCAAAGAGGCTTCCCCGAGCTCGAGTTCTTGCTCGCTCAGGTCATGGCAGGCGCGGAGACGGCGAGGGCATGGAGCCTTACCTAAGCGGTGGCGAGGGAAGGAGAGGGGTGGAAGTCGACGAGGAAGGTTGGGACTAGGGCTAGGACATGATTTATAGTCCTCTAGGGCACCGGACAGACGTCAAATCACGAGGCGCACCGACGTGGCTCCTCTGGATGGCCTGCCGTACAGGAGGTCAACGACGACTGTCGCTTGCGGGCTAGCAGGCTGCGGGAGGCTGGAGCTAGGCCGGTCCGGGAGGGAGGAGGCCCAGGTGGCTGCGGTGCGGGTCTACTGGTGGTGGGCTGCTGGTGCGCAGCTGGGCTGAGGCCACTGCTGCTGCATTTCCTTTTTCAATTACCTCAGACAGGAAAAACAAAAGGAAAAAGGGCAGGGGAAGGAGGAGAGGGGTATGAGTAATATAAAAATATCCTCATGACCCTTGATTTATGCACATAATTGTAAAAATGGTTTGGACATATTTAGAGGAAGAAAAATATTCCAAGTTTGAATTAGATTCAAACTTGAGGCATTTTTTACCCCAACCAAACCAAGTCCAAAGGAGATGAAATTTAACAGAGATGCTAGGGACATGATGATTGATTATTGAGGCAAAGATGAACATTATTTGAAGCTGAAATAAATGGCTTGCAGAAAATAGAAGAAAGAAGAAGAAGAGGGGAAGGGTGGTGGAGATGGCATGAGATGTTTATGCACTACACAACAATGACCATGATTCACATGATGAGGATGGAGAATGCATAATGACAAGAGGCACAAATGCAATATGACATTGATGGGCATGGCAACTCAATATAACCAAATGATGAAGATGATGCAAGAAGCAAAATATGACAATGGCACTCATCATGATCATGGCAACAAACAGTTGAAACACACAACGACAACGAAATAAATGGATGGCATCTGGAGCATCGGTCTCGGGGCATCACATCTAGCTTAACCCGTGTGTGACGAGTTTGAACGTCAAAAATTTTGGTTCGAATTTCCCTGGTTACAATGGTCATCCACGTCATTGCATAATTTGGGTACACAAAGGAGACTACGGCACACCCACACTTCTTAATCGAGCAAGTTCAGCAATTAAACAGAGCTAGCTGACCTAAACATTACTCTAACAAATTAAAGACCGGTGCTCTTAATTAAACAAAACAAAGATTACTACGGCTGGTGCTCGTCGATCTCCGCCGCCTCCTTCATGTCCATCTTGTGCCCGACGATCTCCTGGGGAAGGGGCTCCATGGCATCCATCGCACCATACTCGGTAAGCATCTCGCAATCCGCGTCTGCCATCTCTTTGGAAAAGGCCGCCTCGAGCTGGGCATGGGAGGTCGTGATCTGGGCTTGGACGGGCTTCGTCGTGGCAAGGTATGCCGCTGAGGAATGGACGGTTGCTCGAACGCTCTCGGCGATTGCCAACTCTTCGGCCGCGGGTTGCGGACCGTTGTCGGAGAAGCTTTGTTCGATTTGTGCGGTGACCGCCACGAGCTGGGCATGGGCGGCCTCGACATGGTCATGGGCGGCCTCCGTCAGGGCAAAGGCCGCCGCTGCGGAATGGACAACTGTTGTGCCACTCTCGCCAGTTGCTATCCCCGAGGCAGATGTTGTTGCCGCCACCTGAGAAGCAACAGCGGCCGTTTGGGCTGCCTTGGCCGCCCGGTCGCAGATTACGGCCGTGCTCATGCAGCTTGTTAGCACGCGCATGGCGGCTGTGGCCGTGCTCTCACGGGAGTGTGCCGCCGAAGTTGCCCTCACGACGTGGGTCCACATCCCCATCTTTCACCGGCTATGATTGAACAGTGAAATTATATTTGGGGAGCGAGCTAGTGTGCTTGACAAGCCAGCTGTGGACTGTAGCTGACACACCTTCTCACGTAAGCCATAGGCATACTATACTGCGACAATGCTCCAAGATAATTTGTACTGCACCTCACACGGTTGGTGATAATAAAATGTGTGTGATCTACTTAATTTTTTATCTTGATTTGAATTACATAATGGGGTCATAGTGGCAAAGGAGGGTGTTTGAATTGCTAGAACTTTTATCTGCAGTGAACATGCAACTATAGGTGTGTCATCAAAAAAATGGAATTATTCGGGGTTCATTTGGACATTTTATACATTAACTTGGTTTTCTAGCCATTTCAGGTGCACAATTCAAAATTAAACTACATGCACATGCTCCGGTGCACCAAAATGGGTTATAAAATCATATATGTGTCCATGGGTTTATGCTTATGTCCCATGCAATAAATGGGGATGAATTTCGAACACCACGACACCGTGGCTCTCCGGCAAACATTGTTGTACTTGCTTTTGTAATTCTAGTAAATCCAAAGCCTGTCTGAAATTCATGAACCTTGGCATGCTATCATGGAATGGCATCAACATGCTGGGGTAAAAAATATTGTCCCATTTGGGGCAGGTTATGGTATAAGGTTCTCACAAACAAGAGCTTCTCACAAGAAGCCTCATGGTTCCGTTAGGGAAATGTGTCACCTTTGTGGACAAAACGATATTCGTCGCCTCTTCTTTCTTTCAAATTTTTTCTGGTGTCAACATAGAACAACAGGAGTGTCGTGTTAAATTTTGGAATTTTTCGGGGATCATTTGGACATTTTTATATGTTAACTGAGTTTTCTAGGCATTTATGTGCATAATTCAAAATTGAACTACATGCACATGCTCCAGTGCATAAAAAACCGGTTGAAAAATCAAATGTGTGTCCTTGGTTGCAAGCTTAGGTCACATGCAAGAAATGAGAATGAACGTCAAAAACCTTGACATTGTCGCTCGGCCGCTAACATTGAGATACATGGTTTTAAAACTCTAGTAAATTGAAAAATCGTCTGAAATTCATGAAACTTGACATGATATCATGGAACAGCATCGACATGCCATGGTAAAAATATTGTTCCATATGGGGCAGGTTTGGGTATAAGCTTCTCGCAAACCAGAGCTTCTCACAACAAGCCTGATGGATTCTGTAGGGAACGTGCCACCTTGGGGGATGAAACGATATCCATTGCCTCTTCTTACTTTCAAAATGTTTCTCATGTCAACATAGAACAACAGGAGTGTTGTGTCAATTTTTGGGATTTTTTGGGGTTCGCTTGGACATTTTTATACATTAACTGAGTTTTCTATGCACTTATGTGCATAATTCAAATTTGAACTACATGCACATGCTCCAGTGCATATAAATGGGTTCAAAATTGAAATGTGTGTCCTTGGTTGCATGCTAAGTCCCATGCAAGAAATGAGAATGACTGTCAAACACCTTGCCACTGTCGCTCGGCCGCTAACATTGAGATACATGGTTTTTAAATTCTAGTAAATCAAAAACAAGTCTGAAATTTATGAAACTTGACATGCTAGCATGGAACGGCATCAACATGCCATGATAAAAATATTGTCCCATTTGGGGCAGGTTGGGGTATAAGCTTCTCACAAACCAGAGCTTCTCACAACAAGCCTCATGGTTACGGTTGGGAACGCTTCACCTTTCTGGACGAAATGATATCCATTGCCTCTTCTTGATTTCAATTTTTTCTAGTGTCCACATAGAACAACAGGAGTGTTGTGTTAAATTTAGGAATTTTTCGGGGTTCGTTTGGACATTTTTATACATTAACTGAATTTTCTATGCATTTATGCGCATAATTCAAATTTGAACTACAGGCACATGCTCCAGTGCATGTAAATTGGTTCAAAAATGAAATATGTGTCCTTGGTTGCATGCTTAGGTCCCATGCAAGAAATGGGAATGAATGTCAAACACGCTGCCACCGTCGCTCGGCCGCAAACATTGAGATACATGGTTTTTAAATTCTAGTAAATCCAAAACTCGTCTGTAGTTCATGAAACTTGACATGCTATCATGGAGCGGCATCAACATGCTGTGGTAAAAAAATTGTCCCATTTGGGGCAGGTTTGGGTATAAGCTTCTCACAAACCAGAGCTTCTCACAACAGGCCTGATGGTTTCGGTAGGGAACGTGCCACCTTTGGGGACGAAACGATATCCGTTGCCCCTTCTTGCTTTCAAATTTTTTCTAGTGTCAACATAGAACAACAGGAGTGTTGTGTCAATTTTTGGGATTTTTCGGGGTTCGCTTGGACATTTTTATACATTAACTGGGTTTTCCAGGCATTTTATGTGCACAATTCAAATTTGAACTACATGCACAAGCTCCAGTGCAGAAAAATGGGTTGACATATCAAATGTGTGTCATTGGGTGCATGCTTAGGTCCCATGCAAGAAATGGGAATGAATTTCAAACACCAGGGCACTGTTGATTGCCGGCAAAATGTTGAGATACTTTGTTTTTAAAGTCTAGTAAATCCAAAACTTGTCTAAAATTCATGACACTGGGCATGCTATCATGGAATGGCTCCCGACATGCTGTGGTATTTTTCGTGTCCATTTTGAGAGAAGGCGCACTCGAATAACAGCCAACAAAGGCATTTTGAAACAAATAGTTACCACTTTAACATCTCAAACGTTTGTATAATTTAAATCATGTGCGTTCCGTTAGCCATTCACATCATGACACATGTCTCTCTTTTAATGGCTATAGGAGGTGCCGTTCGGACAGCTGCTTGACGGAACGGGAGGCGTGCGAGCGCAGTCCGGTGCGCAGGTTGACCGAGAGGCATGCAAGTTGTCCTCCAATGCGCAGGCTCATCGCGAAGCATGCGAGCTGTATGCTGCGCAGGCTAGCTTGGAAGCGAGCCCTTTGACTTCCATGGCCGCCCGCCTTGCTCGCATCCTCTCCATTAATGGCGCCCGAGTCGCTGTTTAATACAGGCGGCCTTACTGTTTGCCTCCCATTCCCCTCCCTCCCGCAGACGTCCACCAACACCATGGCGCAGAAGGATCATCTGCCACTAGTCTTCCAATTTGGTGAAGTCGACTCCGAGCCGGAGGAGATAGAGAATAAGGAGCAATGGGGCCTCAAGGACATGGCCATGACCGAGCTGGCCGCGTCAGTTGATGCCCCCGCGCCCGTCCCAGCTCCCATCCCCACGCCCGCGCCAGCAACCATCCCCGTAGCATTGACGGGCTGGTCGCCGAGCACTATCGCAGAGCTGGAAGCCGCTGGCGTTAGCGAAGTCTCCGCGGACCCGCGCAAGCTCGTGTAAATGCCAGCGCCAGCGCCCGTGCCCGTGCGCGCCCATGCACCCACCGCGGCGCCGGTCCCCGTGCGTTTGCCTGCACCCGCCGCGCCAGTGCCCGTGTGCGCGCCCCACTCAGCGGCATGGGACGCCGCCGTCGACCGCTACCTCATAGCACCGCGAGTTGTCGTCCTCCCGCGCCCCGCCCGTCGATCGCGCGACGACATGATGTTTGATTTCCAAGTGAAGAACATTCTGTGCTGCCTTGAAGACTTCAACAACGGCGTCCCGAAGGACGACAAAGACAACACCGGCGTGGCATGCCGCCTCCGCTGCCACCGCCGCCGGAATTAGTTTTTTTGGGGGTTTAATACTGTATCAGTGTATCTCGATCATATGAATATAAATTCGAAGTGTGACTGAATGAAAGATACGGTTTGAACGAACTTGCGTTTTTCTCTCTGAATGTACAGACTTATCAAACAATTTTCTTTAAAAACAACTTAAATGATTTTTAAATATAAAACACTTATCGCAAACATTTTAGAGAGAAGACCCGTATGCAAACCGATAGCTTCCCCAGGAAGCCAAGGGAAAATGTGCCGAGCAGGATTTGTGCAGCTCTTGATTGCAAACGTTTTAGATAGAACACCCGTATGCAAAGTGAGAGCTATGGTCTTCCCCAGTAAGCCAAGGGAAAATTTGCAGCGCAGGATTTGTGCATCTCTTCAACGCAAACGGTTCAGATTGAATACGGTATGCAAATCCAGACTTCGACGCTAAGCTAAGAGAAAATGTGCCGAGCAGGATTTGTACATCCCTTCAACGCAAACGGTTGTTTTGGATGACCCGTGTGCAAGCATGTACGGATAATTTGGTAAGATTTGCATCTGTCATACTGGGTATATTGCCATTTGTCGAACTGGAAAGATTGACATTTGTTGATCTAGTAACATTGGCATTTGTCAAGCTTGTAACACTGCCATTTTTCAAAATATGCAGCTAAAAATCACTAGCACTATCTAATTTTTGAAACTAAAATTCAGTAATTAAGCATAGATTTCATTCATAGATTAAGCAGTCATTCTATATACAAACAGTTCAACTCGACAGTTGAACTGACCAAACTTTTCCCCAATTGTTGCCAACCACATACTGAAATAGCTACTTCAACTATATATACTAGCTAATTTTATGTATGTTGTACAGTTCCACCACATCTATAGTCAGATGGACTGAACAAAATAGCCCCTTAATACTACTACTACGGAGGGGCTTTGTACTACTTCCGGTAGCCTCTCCTCTGCCGAGCGCGCTCAGTAAGAGGCAGTGGAGGATGAGGCTATCGACAAGCTGGACAACTGCAATACGGTGCCTGCTGCTGCTGCACCTTCAGCGACGCTCACCTCGAAGGCCCTATGCCGCTCCAGATGACCCCTCTCAAAGCGGTGGTTCTCCTCATAGATCTCCTGATTCCTCGCCTCTGCGGCAGCGTGTGCTGCGACCACGGCGGTGGTAAGGCTCTTTGCGTGCTCGATGAGGCGCTCCTCCTCCTACCGCAGGAACTCGATGAAGCGCGCAAGGTCGTTGTCGCACGTGCGGGCCTCCACCTCCGCCTACCTCCTTCGGGCGGTGGCGGTGGAGCGAGTGATGATCCCTGCGGTCGATGGTGGGCTGGCGGCCACGTTGGCCGACAATGGGGTGGTGGCCACAACAACCACCTCCCACCTTCAGGCCGCGGTGGTGGAGCCGGTGATGGCCACGGTGGCCGCCAGTGGGGTGGCGGCCACGACGGACACCTCCCGCCTTGGGGCCGCTGCAGCGGAGTGGGCGATGGCCCTGGCTTTTGACGGTTGTGTGGCGGCCACAGCGGCAGACAGTGGGGTGGCGGCAATGGCGGCCGGCAATAGCTGCCGATGGGTAGCGGCAGCGGAGCGTGTGGTGGGTGTTCTGCGAACACCCAATAGGGACGCCACACGCACTACACTACGCCGGGGACTGCGCTGCCGCCGCGGAGTAGCCTCCCTGCTGGAGCTGTCCTCTGATGACGGTGGAGTGGCTGAGCGACGACGATGGACCGGTGCCATTGGCGATTGTGGGAGAAGCAAACGAGATAAGGTACAGGGAGGGAGGGGAAAATGCGACACAGGACTCGCCGGCCGTGAGGGTTTATATAGCAGGCCGGTAAGCACTACGATTTTGGGGGATTTCACCAAGTCAGGCGGGAAGCTTGCGCGGGAACCTGCGAGGTTGCGCGGGAACGGGCTCACCGAGGATTCATTGGTGCCACTTCGAGCCACCGCTTGGTAAAAAGAACGCCCCCGCGCACTGCGCAAGCTTGCGCTGTAAGCCATCTGCGGTAGCGGGGTGACAAGACGTGCGAGAGGAGGACGAAAGGACACGTACACATACGGTTAATAAAAAACATTTGCGATTTAATTACCTACTACCCCCGTCCTGGTTTATAAGTCGTCTATGTATTTTTGTGCCAAATTTTGACTAGAGATTTAACTATTAAAATACAAATGCATGTCGCCAAAGATTATATCGTTTGATTCGTATTTGAACATAGTTTCCAATTATATAATTTTTATAACATGCATCAACATATTGTTGGTTAAATTTAAGATCAAAAAATGGCACAGAATATTAAGGGGACTAATAGACGAAGACGGAGGTAGTAGCACACGGCCGCTCTCTATGCAGCGTCGCAACTGCCGGCCGGCTTGTAGACGACCATTCCCTGCGTGTTCAACTGCTCTATGCATGTGGTTGCTCGCAGTTGAGGCGGCCGTGGAGCACTTTGCTCATGTCCCACCGCGCACGCTGTGCTCTCACATCCCTCCGGGTGTTTGCCCTCGTCCCTCCACGTGCGCTGCCAGTGTTTGGGGCCGGCGCACGATCATGGACGTACGTACTGCCATTATGCATGCGGTTGCACCGGGCGCGGCACCACGATGCAGTTACCTGCTGCAAAAACTGCCATGTGGACGAGCCGAGAATCCAGGCTGCCCGGCCCCCATTTATTCCTACATCCATTTACCTTCATCTCTCGCGCCACACGACACAATAAGCACACCCACGACAACACATACAGAGGGGACATCCAGCGGTTCCAATGGCGCTCCCCGTGGCTCCAATGGCGCTCCCAGCGGCCGACGATGACAACGGGGGGCAGTTCACCATGCATCACGTAGTGGACACCCATGTGAGGGGGAAGGCCCTCTCGGTGGTGTACACGAACAAGCCGGTCTCGGTGGAGAGATCCATCCAAACTATGGAGCAGTTGCTTGCTGAGGACAAGTACCAAGTGGTTCGCTTCGACCTCGAGGACACCATCGGTCGTGCCGGGCACAACCAGAAGGTTTCCGTTGCCCAGTTGTGCGTGCGACATGACGTCCTCGTCTAACACTACCACCTAGCCACAAGGCCTTGCGAGCGTTTCTCTAGGTTTATCAACACCTCCGACTACAGTTTCGCTACGGTGGACATTGTTTCTATCTCATCATCCTGTAATGACCCTTTTGCCAATGTGGTAACCCCTTGAGCTATAAAAGGAAGGCCAGGGCAACCTTTCACTACTGCAGGTTGGTTCAATGAAACTGTGTGCGATGAATTAATCACAAACGGCGATGTAATAAAACTGTCAAAAAAGATACAAAATGTTTGTGATGGCGGTGACATCAAACATGGTTCAGATTAGAGTTGCGTGTGCGATGCGTGGCATACGGTTAATCCAGCAGAATTGTTATTAATGAGGCAGAACAACAGAAATGGGCGGCCAGATGAGGGTGTGTGCGATATACGGCATACAGTTCACTAAGATGAACTGTGTGTGATTAGCCAACACAGTAGAAATGGTCAGCCAAATCAAGGTGTGTGTGATGGAGAGCAAACAGTTCACTCGGATGAACTGTTTGCGATGAGCCAAGACAACAGAAACAGTTCGACTGAACAAGATGTGTGTGATACGCGGCAAACAGGTCTGTAATCAAGAATGTGTGCGAAGACCAACAATAACACAGACGATTGCTGCTAATGAGCCATGTGATTTGCTCTGTCTACAGAAGAATAACATATATATATATATAGGACAAATTTTTCTTACTACCGGGTGTAGTTACTCCCACTTTTGTTTCATACGTTCTAGGTAGTATCTATCACATCGAAGAGTATGTACATGTAGTATGTAGTATATAAGAATGTTTAGGTAGTATACATACTACTTTTTTGGTATTATGTACCATATTTTGTGCATCCTTCATTTCGCGTACAAATATGTACGAATTTTACAAATATAATAAAACTATGGGCTCACTTGATTTTTTTTCATATAATTCACTTTGAAGTATCTTAGATATAGTATATAAACATGCTAAAAATAATAAAGTAGAGTATATACTACCTCTTGGTAGTATATGAGAAATGGGTGTAACTACACCCGGTAGTAGGATGCATTTTCCCTATATATATATAACAGAAATAAACATCCTATTACATAAGTGACTATACAGATCATTCGCACACACCTCAATAAATAATTGCATGCATTCTAAACTTGGAGAAACGATCGTATAGTCATCTACTTCTTGTTACGCTCCCACCACTGCTCTGTGGCTAGATCCCTTGTCTGGGGCAGGAAGAAGACACTTCCTCATGTCAACGATCCGCCTGTACATCTCGTAGCTTGTGTACGTGTCCTTGGCTACGTACTTGATGTGTTGTTCATCCAGTCTCTGATGCCAGACACTGTGCCAGGCGTTCTTGTCCTTCTTGCTCTCATCCTTCATCTTCATGTAGTAGGGTTCGATGATGGCCGAGGCGAGGTCAACCAGGGAGTTCAGTTTGTTGTTGTCGCTGCCCCAGAACTTGTAGTGGTCCTGGATGTTGACACGATCCTGGCATTTCAAGCCCGAAACCTTGAGCGCTTTTAGATCATTGGTGGTGTCCACCGTAGCAAAACTGTAGTCGGAGCTGTTGATAAACCTGGAGAAACGCTCGCAAGGCCTTGTGTCCAGGTGGTAGTGGTAGACGAGGACGTCATGTCACATGCACAACTGGGCGACAGAACCTTCTGATCATGCCCGGCACGACAGATGGTGTACTCGAGGTCGAAGCCGACCACATGGTACTTGTCCTCAGCAAGCAACTGCTCCATAGTTTGGATGGAGCTCTCCACCGAGACCGGCTCATTCGTGTACACCACCAAGAGGGCCTTCCCCCTCACGTGGGTGTCCACTACGTGATGCGTGGTGAACTACCCTCGTTGTCATTGTCGGCTACTGGGAGCCACTGGTACAGCGAGGTGCTATATAAATAGTTTTTAACCCCTTTCCGCGTGGCGTTCTGAACCGTCACCTAGTGAGTGACTGCGATAGGGGGTCCTTCCCACCCGACCCAGAAACCGTCGGGGATAGGTCCTCCTGGCACACATTCTCGGCAAAATGAGGTCGTGTGCGATGGGCGAGCAATAAAATACGGTTATACATACAATTGTGCTAAAAAAATACAATTATACAAGCCAAATTGTTTTCCGTCGTAAGTATATCCCACACAGTCAGTCCCGGCTAAACGTTTCCGTTCATATGTACATTCCACACAGTCAATCCAAGGAATATATTTTCGTTAGTATGTACGTCCCACACAGTCAAACCAAGAAGTACGTTTCCGTTCGTATATACATCCCACAACGTCACTCCAAGAAAAATGTTTTCGTTCGCAGGTACACCACACAAAATTTTCCCTATTAAATCATTTGTGATAGCGTTGCCATTGCAAACGGTATTGACAATTTTATCATTTGCGTTATTGAATGCATCACACACGGTGCCTAGAAGAAACTGTGTGGCATAGGATGTCCATCACACACGCTTTTTATGTGGTAAGCATTTGCGCAAGGTGGCCTAATGCAAACAGTTTTCAAGAGGATGTCGTGTGTGATTGTTCATTGAGCCAACACGGTTTATTCCTAGAAACTGTGTGCGTTGCCTGTGGTCATCGCCCACGGTGTTTTCTCAATAACTGTTTGCAATAGATAGCAGGCTAATTGTCCTATTATTAATAATCCATTTATTAATCTAATTGACATTTCATATTAAGCACACAATATATTTCATTTTCATATTGAGGAGGCAGATTTCATAATTGAAATACATCAGAGTACTACATCATATAGCTTCAGCACTCAGCTACCCCATTACACAACTGCGCGAGCACCAAGTTTCACATGCAACATCTATAACCTTTCGAAATTAGCATCATAGACGGTACATAGACAAATGAATCTCATCTGGAAAACTGCTGAAGCGGAAGGCGAATATTGAGCCTTCATTGATGTTGAAGGTCTTTGCAACTTTAGGCCAGTGCCTGTGGATGATTGACCGTCCATCCTTCATCCTCTTCAGGAACACTTCAATATTGAACCGTGGGTGTTGTGTGAATACCTTCCTCGCCTCCTGACCATACAGGTGGTTTGAGAGGTAATCATCAGTGAACTACTTTGGAAATGCCTAAAAACAAGGATGTCCATAAATATCTTCTCTATATTGGAAATGGGGCAAAGGAATAAAAAGAGCAAGGTATAACAGTTAGTACCATCCTGTAATGAACTGATGTCTTCTTCATTGTGCAGACAAAGATCTTGTTGTTTTTTGTCACTAATTTCTTTATCCTACCAATCTTTCTGAGTTTCTTGACTTGACTGATATTCATGGACAACTCATTTCCCCATATGCAAAAAGGGTCGAACAGTGGGTGAAAACCTCTGACGGCAGGACCTACATGGGCAAGACCAAATTGTTAAAAACCTAAATATTAGAATGGTTCCTGCTATGGCACAATAATGTGCTATTAGACAAAGGACCATGCATGTGCAAATCCTCGATTGTAAACCTCAAAGCTTCCCATTGTTTGCCTACAATACATATAAGGTAGTTAGTGATCAGGTTCAGTGATGGTTCGCCTGCTATCAGTAAAATATGTTGATGAAAATAAGCACATTGCAGATTCATCAGATTATTTCAAGCCACATGGAAAACACATTTATCCAAACCAAGCATGATTAAGAACTAGGAAATATAGCAATTGTATATGTTTCTCATGTATTAAGTGCAGCCAAAATCGATTTCTTCCTCACATGCACAACAATACAAAATTCTACCCACGACAATTGGACATCGCATTGCAGAATTGAACCAAGCAGTTAACTAAACACCACAACAAACGAACCAAACATTAACTGAGCACCACATTGCATAATATAACATACTCCTAATAGAAGATGAGACAGTTAACCAAACCAAGCATGCTTAACAACTTGGAAATATAGCAATTGTATTTTTTCTCATGTATTTAGTACAGCCAAATTCGTTTTATTTCTCACATGGTATACAATAACAGAATGCACGCATAATAATTAAACATCGCATTGCAGAATTGAACCAAATAGTTAACTAAACACTACAACAAATGAACCAAAACATTAACTGAGCACCACATTGCACAATGTATAACATACTAGAAGATCAGACAGTTAACCAAACCAAGCATGCTTGACAACTTGGAAATATAGCAATTGTATTTGTTTCTCATGTATTTTGTAAAGCTAAAATCGATTTATTTCTCACATGGAAGACAATACAAAATTGCACCCTGAAGAATTGAACATCACATTTGCAGAATTGAACCAAACAGTTAACTAAAGACAACAACTAAATAACCAAACAGCTAATAAGTGAGCACCACATTGCACGACATATAGAACATATACACTAGGGCGACGGATTGCATGGTAAATGTAGATAGGACAATTCACTAGAATTTGTTAAGGAAAGTCAGGAGTAGCACATGCAATGGGTAAACCGAGCATGCTTAATTGGCGTAGCTAGCAAACTGAACATAGGTCCTTATAGTGAGCTAATAAGACAAGCTACTCCTCATCGTCGGACATATCGATGATGATTGGCTCCTTGGACATGGAAGAGGGCGAGGCCTCCACATCGTGGGTGCCCTCGTCGTAGTGGTGAGTTGCCTGAGCCGCTCCAGGCACAAACCTGCTGCCTCTCTAGTTGAGGTAAGCACGGGCACGCTGAGAAAACACCTCATAGTGTTCGTCGAAGGCACCGATGGTGGCCTCGAGGAAACGCCATGAACTGTCATTTAAAGCAGCCAACCACGTCACGGCGTCGGCGCGTGAGGCTTCGATGGTGGCCTCGACGACGAGGTGCTCCTCCAAGATCTGGGGGTCAGCACGAATGGCAGCCATCGTGACCTCATCCGCGCATGCGGCTGCAATTTGCTTCTCCGCTGCCAAATGCGCCTTGAGCTCCTGGCTATACTGCTTGCACCATGGTTTAGGGCGGCGCTTATTTGGGGGAGGGGTCAGTGATTTGGGTGGAAGGTGTCATGCCGGTGGTCGGGGCATGTGGGATGTGGAAGGAGGAAGAGGATGGGGGTCAGGTGTGGATTACCTGCCTGGATCGACGAGGCCGAGCAGCGTGAAGGAGGGTCGCCGGCGAGGAGGCGGCGCTGCAAGCAAGGAGTAAAGGTTTTAACTTGGAAAGGAAGGAGGAAACAGGGGAAATGTGGCTTTTGGTAAGGGGGAGGGGGCGGGGAGGTAGATATTTCCGCGGAAGCCAAATTTTTTGAATCGGTGTAGCGAAAAAACTGGCGCGCAAAGTTTCATCAGACACGGTCCCTTATTCAGCACTGTGTACGATATGTGAACATCACAAACGATTCATATAGTGTCACGCCCACTATGCGATCCTATCCGAGAGGAACTCGAAGGTCCCACCAAGAATAGAGCCGCATATTGAAGATGCTTTTGCAAGGTGGATATCATTACATCGTACCATTACATAATAGATGGGGATACATACAAAGGCATACATTTGCCTCACATATACATCAAACATCATACAGAAGAGCAACATCCGAGTACAGATGAAACACAAATGAAAACTCAAACGACATCCACCCTGCTAGCCCAAGCTGCCGACCAAGAACCTATCCCTCGATCGAAGAAGAAGAAGCAGAAGAAGAACTCCAAAACAAGCAAGCATTGCTCTCATGTCATATCATCGTATTATCTGTACCTGCATCTATTGTTGTAGTAATCTGTGAGCCACGAGGACTCAGCAATCCCATTACCAGGGGTATCAAGACTAGCAAAGCTTAATGGGTATGGAATGGTTAAGTGATGAGGTTGCAGCAAGCACTAAGCATTGTATGGTGGCTAACTTACGAGTACAAGAATAAGAAGAGAGACTACGCATAATGGTCGCAAATAGCAATGATCAATAAGTGATCCTGACTACATACGAGTCAAACATAACCCCACTGTGTTCTCTTTCCGAACTCACTTGAAAAGAGACGGTCACGGTTACACACGCGGTTGGTGTGTTTTAATTCGAATCTGGTGTCAAGTTCTCTACAACCGGATATTAAAAAATTCCCATCTGCCACACAACCGCGGGCATGGCTCTCAAAAGTTTAAACCCTGTAGGGGTGTCCCAACTTAGTCCATCACAAACTCTCATGATCAGTAGAGGAAAATCCTCCATCCCGGAACAACCCGATCAAGCTCGGAATCCCGGTTCACAAGACATTTCGACAATGGTAAAACAAAACCAGCAAGACTGCCCGATGTACCGACAATCCTGATAGGAGCCGCACGTATCTCATTCTCAGGGCACACTGGATGGGCAAGACGTCGGGTTGGCTGAGACCCTGGTTGCCTAAGGGGCGCCGGACATCGCCCAGTTTGGACCAGCACCAACAGCACCGGCCCCCCTATATTATGTTGAAATAAGATTCCTCGTTGACATGACCCCCTATGCAAATTAATTAATTATCAGTATTAGTATGTTGGCAAATGTTAAAACCAAAGTTGGGCCTTGCTGGAAGAGTTTTATTCAAAGCGAACTGTCAAGGGGGGCCCATAAACCCCGACTGTGTTAGGAACGCAAAATCAAGGAACATAACACCGGTATGACGGAAACTAGGGCGGCAAGAGTGGAACAAAACACGAGGCAAAAGGCCGAGCCTTCCAACCTTTACCATGTATATATGTGCATTAATTAAATAAGAGATATTGTGATATTCCAAGATATCCATGTTCCAACATGGAACAAACTACAACTGCACCTGCAACTAGCAACACTGTAAGCGGGGCTGAGCAAATTGGTAACATAGCCAAACAACGGTTTGCTAGGATGGTGGAAATGTTAGAGGCTTATCATGGCAATTTGGGAGGCTTCATAAACAAGTGGTTGGTAGCGCGACATAGCGATAGCATCGAGACAACTAGCAAGCAAAGATAGTAGTGGTATCCAAGGTAATGATCATCTTGCCTGAGATCTCTCTAGGAAGAAAACCGAGTCCATGAAGAAGACGAACAGGCGTAGATGAACCAAGCGTAGTCGAACGAATCCTCACGACACAACGAAACAGGAACTATCGAGAAGAAGCACAACCGGAAAGAAGCAAACAACATGGTAAACACACAACACATAAACATGACATGGAAAAGAACACATGCTACATGCACGATGAACATGAATGCATATGAAGAATGCAACAGACGGAGCTAAGGGACTACCGGTATGAGGGATAGGATGCCGGGAAGGACAAAGGTGATGACATGATGGATATGGGCAAACTCTTGGCAAACCAAGTATGCCACTGGATAGATTGGAAGTTCTAGTTGAAAATAATATAAAGATCATTGGAAACGGATGCGCGGTTTGCAAATTATGAGTAAAACAAAATGCAATGCAAAGCTGTTTAAACAGCAATATGCCAACTAGGATGCAACAATTAATTATGATGCAGAACTTATACATGTTAACAAATGAAATGGCATGATAGTGCATAACATCTACTACAAAACATGCTTACTAAACTATTTCTAAAACTCACTAGATCATCATCAAAACAGCATGGCAAAAGGACAAATGATAACAGTTTTACAGAGTTTTTTTGGAAATTGTACTTTTTTCTGAACAAATTTGGAAAATAAGATCCAAAAATCAGATATTGCAAAACTAGTACACGGTCGTTCTACCATTGGATGAAACTTGACGTTTCAGTCAACGAGTGACCGAAACATGACGTGTCATCCACCGATTGGACGAAACAACTGTTTCGTTCTACCAAAAGCCGAATCATCTGTTTCGTTCTAACAAAGGCCGAATCATCCATGCATTCGGTAGCGAAGCCAGTTTCGTTTTCCTGGAGAACGAAAACTCTATTTTGTTCCCGCCTTTTTTTTCCCACCAAAATTCTTCCCGCCGTTTTCGTTGCCGCCAATATTGTTCCCGCGATTTCATATTTCACCTTTTTCTTTGCCGTAAATATTTTTTCGCGCAGAGGACAGGAGCTCGCCAGAGAAGCACGCGTCAAAGGTATAACCTCACATTTATGTTTAGTGCATTTTTACTTTAGGTTTAATGAGTTTCACTTTTTTGTTAGTGTAAAAAAAATTGTTTAGTTCATAATATATATGACGATTGTTTAATTCGTTAGATCAGTTATTTACTTTGTGGTAGTCATGTATAAGTGGTAGACATTTCTGCTAGTGTAAAAAAAATTATGGGTACGTAGTGGTTGACGGGAATATGAAATTTAATTGCAGGAGACATGTCTAAAATTTTAGTTCGTTTGATCAATTGTTTGCTTAGTGGTAGTCATCTATATGTGGCAGACATTCCGGTTATTGTATAGAAATTTATGTGGTACTTAGTGGTTGATGGGTATGAATTTTTATGGTAGGAGACATGTCTGAATCAGTCAAATTTGTTGCTTACTATGGTCCTAGTAATGTCCGATCAAACGAGAGTGGGGGTGATCTGACTGAGTTTGCATATGTGGAGTTGCAACTGACCAATCCAGAAAAGGTGAACATTAGTCAGTTGAAACACTGGTTGACAACAAATTTCTCACTTGATCCCAATGTGTGCACCGTCAGTATTCAGTCATTGTGGACGAAATCCCGTAAAAAAAATTTGGGAGTTGGTTCCGATAGATAGGACACATAAGTGGGTGACCTGGTTAGCATCCTGCAAACGCCGGAGGACTCACCCCGTTTCCTTAGTGCTCCCCATCCCCATGGAGGATCCTCTGGTACAAGGCGACGATGGTTACCAGCCTGGCCAGGTCAGTCAGCTGATTGATGAGATGGATGTAGCTGGGTCAGAACATATGGGTGGTACTGAACTCGAGGGTCAGTCAGATTATGGGTCACACATTGGAGGGGACTACGATGCAGGGGAGAGTAGTCAGGACATAGGAGATCCTGATAGTGGCGAGGCTGATGGGGATGAGGAAGGATCGGAAATGCGGAATCAGATGGAAGAGGAAGACGAGGATGGATTGGTGGAGGATCTTGATTCCGAGAACTCAAATGAAGAAGATGGTGAAGAGAACGATGAGGAGGAACCGATTCAGAAAATAACGTCTTCATCCTCGCTGTCTTGGGTCCATAAATAAGTATGTTCTGCTGCAGCATTTAGGAATGCTTCACCCTTATGTTGTTGCTTCTTCCACCTTCCTTGCAACCTGAGAAGTTCTTTTCGTATCTCCTCAAAGGTCCTTGCAGGCCACCCGCACCTACTTAATGTGTGAGCCAACTCATTTAGTAAGGTGTCACTACTGAGGAGTTCGTCCCATGGAACTATCCTATTGTCTATCTTGAAATCAAAGGCTAAGCTCAGAAGATATTTGGACATACTAGTGTGAAAAGAACTACAATCGGAAGGATAACAGGACATCTTGACGAGACTACACTGGCCTGCTTACCCTCCTTAGTGTGGAGGGGGTTTTATAGGTTGAGAAGAGAAGATGGCGGGAAAGAAAAAGGAGAGAACAATATTGGCGGTAACAAAAATGGCGGGAAAAAAAAGGCGGGAAGAATATTGGTGGCAACGAAAATGGCGGGAAAGAAAAAGGCGGGAAGAATTTTGGCGGCAAAAAAAAGGCGTGAAATAATATTGCCGGCAAAGAAAAATGTGGAAAATAAAATGGCGGCAACAATATTGGCGGCAACGTAAATGGCGGGAAGAATTTTGGCGGCAAAAAAAAAGCGTGAAATAATATTGGCGGCAAAGAAAAAATGTGGAAAATTAAATGGCGGGAACAATATTGGCAGCAAAGCAAAAATGTGGAAAATTAAATGGCGGGAACAATATTGGCGGCAAAAAAAAGGCGCAAAAAAATATTTGCGGAAAAGAAAAAGGTGAAAATTTAAATGGCGGAACAATATTGCTGGCAACGAAAATGGCGGGAAGAATTTTGGCGGAAAAAAAAGGCGGGGAAAAAAATAGAGTTTTCATTCTCCAGGAAAACGAAACTGGCTTCGCTACTGAATGCATGGATGATTCGGTCTTTGTTAGAACGAAACAGATGATTTGGCTTTTGGTAGAACGAAACAGATGTTTCGTCCAACCGGTGGACGACACGTCATGTTTCAGTCACTGGTTGACTGAAACATCAAGTTTCGTCCAACGGTAGGACGACCGCGTACTACTTTTGCAATATCTGATTTTTGGATATTATTTTCTGAATTTGTTCAGAAAAAAGTACTATTTCCAAAAAAAGGTAAAATACTGGACATGGCAGAAAACAGATTCAGATGCAATGTTTAGAGCTAGTAAACTACATGCTACAGGAACTTATCATGGCAAACAAGAACATGGCATTCATGTACTAAATGCACTTAACAAAACTCCCTTATTGATCATGCTCCAAAGATCTACACATATGATGATAGCATCAATGCAAAATGGCAAGTCATATAAGCAGTTTTAGACGATGAAATAACAAGGCATGGCATTAACAGATTTGAGTAGGCATGTTTGCAAGCTTGTGGCAGTCAAAACAGGGCATGTCATGGCATGAGAAAAATACTAACAGAAATATGGCATGTTTGTGCTCTAATTCATGTCATGATATAGCCGATATGAAATCACACAAAATCAGGTAAAAATGCTAAAATGGCATATGCTGTCAAAATAACATGTTCACAAACTTGCTCAAATTAAGAAATGCATGCCACCAATGGATTAGTGGGAATTTTCTAACCCAAAATGATATATGATAAGCATATGTTACTATAGCAAAATACTCACAAGTGCTATAAGTTAAACATTGCCCAATATGGAAGTTGACAGAATTGGCAATATTCCATAAATGGAATGTCCAGCTTTGGACTTGCCTGAAATGGAAAGAGACGACTTTCCAGAAATAGCATACACTGGATTTAATAAAAAGAGAAGGAAAACAGGGGGTTTTTGGGGAACGACAAGTGGGTCCTGTGCGTGTGTGCGTATGGCCAGTGGGCTCGGTCTGTCAGAGAGAGAGCGAAAAGAAAAAAAGGGGATTTTAGGTGTGCGCTCGGGGGGATTCGAACCCGGGTCGCCTGGGTGAAGCGGCGAGGCTGGAACCACTGGCCTAGGTTAGTGCAGTTGTCTCATAGGAGGTCGGGCTTCCCTTGAACTAGCCCAAGCCTGAGATGGCTTCCTCTCCGTTGACAGAAACGAAGGTGACGACGACAACAAGCGAGGCGTAGCGCGGCAACGTGGGTGGCTGGCAAGCGATTGTGGGCATGCGGCGGAGTGCGGCAAGGCTTCGGTGATGCGCGCGAGCGTAGGACAGAGCATGTGCGAGGCGGCTGCAGGTGTGCGCGTGCGTGGGCGAGGCCAGCGCAGCGAGGAGATCGCGGCTAGGCGAGAACCGGAGCACGGGGACGTGCGGGTGCGCTACAGCAAATATACGCACAACAAAATCTTCAGACTTCGCCAGAGCACTGCGAGCGCGGCAAAGACACAGATCGGGCAAGTCCTATGGGGTTCTACATGCCATGGAAAGAAATGGAGAGGGAGTTGCGTTACCCAGCGCACCCTAGGACACGCCAAGGTCGACGGAGACGCGCTGGAGGCGACGAGAGGGAGCTCTGAACCTGGCGGGGCTTCGGGTCAACGAAGTAGATGCAGCAGAGGAAGAAGACGAGGTCGAGGAGCTCAATCCCGAGGCTGTGTGGTCATGTGTGTGGAGGCAGGGGACAGAGAGGGACTTGACGGTCCTCTCGACGGTGGCCGAGGGGGTCAGAGGCGCGGCGAAGAGGCTACCCCAAGCTCGAGTTCTTGCCCGCTCGGGTCATGGCGGGCGCGGCGACGGCGAGGGCGTGGAGCCTTACCTAAGCAGCGGCGAGGGAAGGAGAGGGGTGGAAGTGGACAAGGAAGGTTGGGACTAGGGCTAGGACATGATTTATAGGCCTCTAGGGCACCGGAAGGACGTCAAATCACCAGGCGCGCCGACGTGGCTCCTTTGGATGGCCTGCCGCACAGGAGGTCAACGACGACTGTCGCTTGCGGGCTAGTGGGCTGCGGGAGGCTGGAGCTGGGCCGGTCCGGGAGGGAGGAGGCCCAGGTGGCTGTGGTGCGGGTGTACTGCTGGTGGGCTACTGGGGCGCAGCTGGGCCGAGGCCACTGCTGCTGCTTTTCCTTTTTCAATTACCTCAGACAGGAAAAACAAAAGGAAATAGGGCAGGGGAAGGAGGAGAGGGGTATGAGTAATATAAAAATATCCTCATGACCCTGGATTTATGCACATAATTGTAAAAATGGTTTGGACATATTTAGAGGAAGAAAAATATTCCAAGTTTGAATTAGATTCAAACTAGAGGCATTTTTTACCCCAACCAAACCAAGTCCAAAGGAGATGAAATTTGACAGAGAGGCTAGGGACATGATGATTGATTATTGCGGCAAAGATGAACATTATTTGAAGCTGAAATAAATGGCTTGCAGAAAATAGAAGAAAGAAGAAGAAGAGGGGAAGGGTGGTGGAGATGGCATGAGATGTTTATGCACTACACAACAATGACCATGATTCACATGATGAGGGTGGAGAATGCATAATGACAAGAGGCACAAATGCAATATGACATTGATGGGCATGGCAACGCAATATAACCAAATGATGAAGATGATGCAAGAAGCAAAATATGACAATGGCACTCATCATGATCATGGCAACAAACAGTTGAAACACACAACGACACCGAAATAAATGGAAGGCATCTGGAGCATCGGTCTCGGGGCGTCACATATAGCTTAACCCGTGTGTGACGAGTTTGAACGTCAAAAATTTTGGTTCGAATTTCCCTGGTTACAGTGGTCATCCACGTCATTGCATAATTTGGGTACACAAAGGAGAATACAGCGCACCCACACTTCTTAATCGAGCAAGTTCAGCAATTAAACAGAGCTAGCTGATCTAAACATTACTCTAATAAATTAAATACCGGCGCTCTTAATTAAACAAAACAAAGAGTACTATGGCTGGTGCTCGTCGATCTCCGCCGCCTCCTTCATGTCCATCTCGCGCCCGACGATCTCCTGGGGAAGGGGCTCCATGGCATCCATCGCACCATACTCGGTAAGCATCTCACAATCCGCATCCGCCATCTCTTTCGAAAAGGCCGCCTCGAGCTGGGCATGGGCGGCCATGATCTGGGCTTGGACAGGCTTCATCGTGGCAAGGTATGCCGTGGAGGAATGGACGGCTGCTTGAACGCTCTCGGCGATTGCCAACTGTTCGGCCGTGGGTTGCAGACCATTGTCGGAAAAGCTTCGTTCGATTTGTGTGGTGACCGCCATGAGCTGGGCGTGGGCGGCCTCGACATGGTCGTGGGCAGCCTCCATCAGGGCTAAGGCCGCCGCTGCGGAACGGACAACTGTTGTGCCGCTCTCGCCAGTTGCTATCCCCGAGGCAGATGTTGTTGCCGCCACCTGAGAAGCAACAGCGGCCGTTTGGGCTGCCTTGCCCGCCCGGTCGCAGATTGTGGCCGTGCTCATGCAGCTTGTTAGCATGCACATGGCGGCTGCGGCCGTGCTCTCATCAGAGTGGGCCGCCGAAGTTGCCCTCACAACGCGGGTCCAAGTCCCCATCTTTCACCGGCTATGATTGAACAGTGAAATGATATTTAGGGAGCGCGCTGGTGTGCTTGACATGCCGGCTATGGATTGTAGCTGATGCACCTTCTCACATAAGCCATAGGCATACTATACTCCGACGGTGCTCCAAGCTAATTTGTACTGCATCTCACATGGTTGGTGATAATAAACTGTGTGTGATCTACTTAATTTTTCATCTTGATTTGAATTACATAATGGGGTCACAGTGGCAAAGGAGGGTGTTTGAATTGCTAGAACTTTTATCTGCAGTGAACATGCAACTATAGGTGTGTCGTCAAAAAAATGGAATTATTCAGGGTTCATTTGGACATTTTTATACATTAACTTGGTTTTCTAGCCATTTCAGGTGCACAATTCAAAATTAAACTACATGCACATGCTCCGGTTCACCAAAATGGGTTGTAAAATCATATATGTGTCCATGGGTTTATGCTTATGTCCCATGCAATAAATGGGGATGAATTTCGAACACCACGACACCGTGGCTCTTCGGCAAACGTTGTTGTACTTGCTTTTGTAATTCTAGTAAATCCAAAACCCGTCTGAAATTCATGAACCTTGGCATGCTATAATGGAATGGCATCAACATGCTGGGGTAAAAAATATTGTCCCATTTGGGGCAGTTTATGGTATAAGCTTCTCACAAATCAGAGCTTCTCAAAAGAAGCCTAATGGTTCCGTTAGGGAAATGTGTCACCTTTGTGGACAAAATAATATTTGTCGCGTCTTCTTTCTTTCAAATTTTTTCTGGTGTCAACATAGAACAACAGGAGTGTCGTGTTAAATTTTAGAATTTTTCGGGGATCATTTGGACATTTTTATACATTAACTGAGTTTTCTAGGCATTTATGTGCGTAATTCAAAAATTAAACTACATGCACATGCTCCAGTGCATAAAAAACGGGTTGAAAAATCAAATGTGTGTCCTTGGTTGCAAGCTTAGGTCACACGCAAGAAATGAGAATGAACGTCAAAAACCTTGACATTGTCGCTCGGCCGCTAACATTGAGATACATGGTTTTAAAATTCTAGTAAATTGAAAAATCGTTTGAAATTCATGAAAGTTGACATGATATCATGGAACGGCATCGACATGCCATGGCAAAAATATTGTTCCATTTGGGGCAGGTTTGGGTATAAGCTTCTCGCAAACCAGAGCTTCTCACAAACAAGCCTGATGGATTCTGTAGGGAACGTGCCACCTTGGGGGACGAAACGATATCCATTACCTCTTCTTACTTTCAAAAATTTTCTCGTGTCAACATAGAACAACAGGAGTGTTGTGTCAATTTTTGGGATTTTTTGGGGTTCGCTTGGACATTTTTATACATTAACTGAGTTTTCTATGCATTTATGTGCATAATTCAAATTTGAACTACATGCACATGCTCCAGTGCATATAAATGGGTTCAAAATTGAAATGTGTGTCCTTGGTTGCATGCTAAGTCCCATGCAAGAAATGAGAATGACTGTCAAACACCTTGGCACCGTCGCTCGTCCGCTAACATTGAGATACATGGTTTTTAAATTCTAGTAAATCAAAAACACGTCTGAAATTTATGAAACTTGACATGCTAGCATGGAACGGCATCAACATGCCGTGGTAAAAATATTGTCCCATTTGGGGCAGGTTGGGGTATAAGCTTCTCACAAACCAGAGCTTCTCACAACAAGCCTCATGGTTACGGTTGGGAACACTTCACCTTTTAGGACGAAACGATATCAATTGCCTCTTCTTGATTTCAATTTTTTTCTAGTGTCAACATAGAACAACAGGAGTGTTGTGTTAAATTTAGGAATTTTTCGGGGTTCGTTTGGACATTTTTATACATTAACTGAATTTTCTATGCATTTATGTGCATAATTCAAATTTGAACTACATGCACATGCTCCAGTGCATAAAAAAATTGTCCCATTTGTTCTAGTAAATTGAAAAATCGTCTGAAATTCATGAAACTTGACATGATATCATGGAACAGCATCGACATGCCATGGTAAAAATATTGTTCCATATGGGGCAGGTTTGGGTATAAGCTTCTTGCAAACCAGAGCTTCTCACAACAAGCCTGATGGATTCTGTAGGGAACGTGCCACCTTGGGGGATGAAACGATATCCATTGCCTCTTCTTACTTTCAAAATTTTTCTCATGTCAACATAGAACAACAGGAGTGTTGTGTCAATTTTTGGGATTTTTTGGGGTTCGCTTGGACATTTTTATACATTAACTGAGTTTTCTATGCATTTATGTGCATAATTCAAATTTGAACTACATGCACATGCTCCAGTGCATATAAATGGGTTCAAAATTGAAATGTGTGTCCTTGGTTGCATGCTAAGTCCCATGCAAGAAATGAGAATGACTGTCAAACACCTTGCCACTGTCGCTCGGCGGCTAACATTGAGAAACATGGTTTTTAAATTCTAGTAAATCAAAAACAAGTCTGAAATTTATGAAACTTGACATGCTAGCATGGAATGGCATCAACATGCCATGATAAAAATATTGTCCCATTTGGGGCAGGTTGGGGTATAAGCTTCTCACAAACCAGAGCTTCTCACAACAAGCCTCATGGTTACGGTTGGGAACGCTTCACCTTTCTGGACGAAACGATATCCATTGCCTCTTCTTGATTTCAATTTTTTCTAGTGTCCACATAGAACAACAGGAGTGTTGTGTTAAATTTAGGAATTTTTCGGGGTTCGTTTGGACATTTTTATACATTAACTGAATTTTCTATGCATTTATGTGCATAATTCAAATTTGAACTACAGGCACATGCTCCAGTGCATGTAAATTGGTTTAAAAATGAAATATGTGTCCTTGGTTGCATGCTTAGGTCCCATGCATGAAATGGGAATGAATGTCAAACACCCTGCCACCGTCGCTCGGCCGCAAACATTGAGATACATGGTTTTTAAATTCTAGTAAATCCAGAACTCGTCTGTAGTTCATGAAACTTGACATGCTATCATGGAGCGGCATCAACATGCTGTGGTAAAATTTTTGTCCCATTTGGGGCAGGTTTGGGTATAAGCTTCTCGCAAACCAGAGCTTCTCACAACAAGCCTGATGGTTTCGGTAGTGAACGTGCCACCTTTGGGGACGAAACGATATCCGTTGCCTCTTCTTGCTTTCAAATTTTTTCTAGTGTCAACATAGAACAACAGGAGTATTGTGTCAATTTTTGGGATTTTTTGGGGTTTGCTTGGACATTTTTATACATTAACTAGGTTTTCTAGGCATTTTATGTGCATACTTCAAATTTGAACTACATGCACAAGCTCCAGTGCAGAAAAATGGGTTGACATATCAAATGTGTGTCGTTGGGTGCATGCTTAGGTCCCATGCAAAAAATGGGAATGAATTTCAAACACCAGGGCACTGTTGATTGCCGGCAAAACATTGAGATACTTTGTTTTTAAATTCTAGTAAATCCAAAACTCGTCTGAAATTCATGAAACTTGGCATGCTATCATGGAATGGCTCCCGACATGCTGTGGTATTTTTCGTGTCCATTTTGAGAGAAGGCGCACTTGAATAACAGCCAACAAAGGCATTTTGAAACAAATAGTTACCACTTTAACATCTCAAACGTTTGTATAATTTAAATCGTGTGCGTTCTGTTAACCATTCACGTCACACCACATGTCTCTCTTTTAATGGCTATAGGAGGTGCCGTGTGGACAGTTGCTTGACAGAACGGGAGGCATGCGAGCGCAGTCTGGTGCGCAGGCTGACCGAGAGGCGTGCAAGTTGTCCTCCAATGCGCAGGCTCACCGGGAAGCATGCGAGCTATACGCTGTGTAGGGTAGCTTGGAAGTGAGCCCTTTGACTTCCATGGCCGCCTACCTTGCTCGCATCCTCTCCATTAATGGCGCCCGAGTCGCTATTTAATACAGGAAGCCTTACTGTTCGCCTCCCATTCCCCTCCCTCCCGCAGACGTCCACCAACACCATGGCGCAGAAGGATCATCTACCACTAGTCTTCTAGTTTGGTGAAGTCGACTCCGAGCAGGAGGAGATAGAGAATAAGGAGCAATGGGGCCTCACGGACATGGCCATGAACGAGCTGGCCACATCGGTTGATGCCCCCGCGCCCGTCCTAGCTCCCATCCCCACGCCCGCGCCAGTGACCATCCCCGTAGCATTGACGGGCTGGTCGCCGAGCACTATCGCAGAGCTGGAAGCCGCTGGCGTCAGCGAGGTCTCCGCGGACCCGCGCAAGCTCGTGTACATGCCAGCGCCAGCGCCCGTGCCCGTGTGCGCCCATGCACCCACCGCGGCGCCGGTCCCCGTGCGTTTGCCTGCACTCGCCGTGCCCGTGCCCGTGTGCGCACCCCCCTCAGCGGCATGGGACGCCGCCGTCGACCGCTACCTCGCAGCACCACGAGTTATCGTCCTCCCGCGCCCCTCCTGTCGATCGCGCAATGACTTGATGTTTGATTTCCAAGTGAAGAACATTCTGTGCTTCCTTGAATACTTCAACAACGGCGTCCCAAAGGACGACAACGCCGGCGTGGCACGCCGTCTCCGCCGCCGCCGCCATTGAAATTAGTTTTTTTTTGGGGGTTTAATACTGTATAAGTGTATCTCGATCATCTGAATATAAATTCGTAGTGTGACTGAATGAAAGATATGGTTTGAACGAACTTGCGTTTTTCTCTCTCAATGTACAGACTTCTCAAACAATTTTCTTTAAAAACAACGTAAATGATTTTTAAATATAAAACACTCATCACAAACATTTTAGATAGAACACCCGTATGCAAACCAATAGCTTCCCCAGGAAGCCAAGGGAAAATGTGCCGAGCATGATTTGTGCAGCTCTTGATTGCAAACGTTTTAGATAGAACACCCGTATGAAAAGTGAGAGCTATGGTCTTCCCCAATAAGCCAAGGGAAAATTCGCAGCACAGGATTTGTGCATCTCTTCAACACAAATGGTTCAGATTGAATATGGTATGCAAAGCCAGACTTCAGCACCAAGCAAAGAGAAAATGTGTCGAGCAGGATTTGTACATCCCTTCAATGCAAACGGTTGTTTTGGATGACCCGTGTGCAAGCACGTACGGACAATTTGGTAAGATTTGCATCTGTCATATTGGGTATATTGCCATTTGTCAAACTGGAAAGATTGACATTTGTTGATCTAGTAACATTGCCATTTGTCAAGCTTGTAACGCTGCAATTTTTCAAAATATGCAGCTAAAAATCACTAGCACTATCTAATTTTTGCAACTAAAATTCAGTAATTAAGCATAGATTTCTTTCATAGATTAAGCAGTCGTTCTTTATACAAACAGTTCAACTCAACAGCTGAACCAACCAAACTTTTCCCCAATTGTTGCCAACCACGTACTGAAATAGCTAGTTCAACTATATATACTAGCAAATTTTATGTATGTTGTACAGTTCCACCACATCTATAGTCAGATGAACTGAACAAAATAGCCCATTAATACTACTACTACGGAGGGGCTTTGTACTACTTCCGATAGCCTTTCCTCTGCCGAGCGCACTCTGTAAGAGGCACTAGAGGATGAGGCTACCGACGAGCTGCACAACTGCAATACGGTGCCTGCCGCTGCTGCACCTTCAGCGACGCTCACCTCGAACTCCCTATGCCGCTCCAGACGACCCCTCTCAAAGCGGTGGTTCTCCTCATAGATCTCCTGATTCCTCGCCTCTGCGGCGGTGTGTTCTGCGACCACGGCGGCAGTAAGGCTCTTTGCGTGCTCGATGAGGCGCTCCTCCTCCTCCCGCAGGAACTCGATGTAGCGCGCAAGGTCGTTGTCGCATGTGCGGGCCTCCACCTTCGCCTACCTCCTTCGGGCGGCGGCGGGGAAGCGAGTGATGATCCCTGCGGTTGACCGTGGGCTGGCGGCCATGGTGGCCGACAATGGGGTGGTGGCCACAACCACCACCTCCCACCTTCAGGCCGCGGTGGTGGAGCCGGTGATGGCCACGGTGGCCGCTAGTGGGGTGGCGGCCACTACGGCCACCTCACGACTTCGGGCCGCGGCAGCGGAGTGGGCGATGGCCCTGGATTTTGACGGTTGTGTGGCGGCCACAGCGGCAGACAGTGGGGTGGCGGCAACGGCGGCCGGCAACAGCTGCCGATGGGCAGCGGCGGCGGAGCGTGTGGTGGGTGTTCTGCGAAGACCCAATAGGGACGCCACGCGCACTACACTATGCCGGGGACTGCGCTCATGGCACGGTGTAGCCTCCCAGCTGGAGCTGTCCTTTGATGATGGTGGAGTGGCTGAGCGACGACGACGGACCGGTGCCATTGGCGATTGTGGGAGAAGCAAACGAGATAATGTACAGGGAGGGAGGGGAAAATGCGACACAGGACTCGCCGGCCGTGAGGGTTTATATAGCAGGGCGGTAAGCACTGTGATTTGGGGGATTTCACCAAGTCAGGCGGGAAGCTTTCGCCGGAACCTGCGAGGTTGCGCGGGAACGGGCTCACCGATGATTCATTGGCGCCACTTCGAGCCACCGTTTGGCCAAAAGAACGCCCCCGCGCACTGCGCAAGCTTGGGCTGTAAGCCATCTGCGGCAGCGGGGTGACAAGACGTGCGAGAGGAGGACGAAAGGACACGTACACATACGGTTAATAAAAAAACGTTTGCGATTTAATTACCTACTACCTCCGTACTGGTTTATAAGTCGTCTATGTATTTTTGTGCCAAATTTTGACTAGAGATTTAACTAATAAAATACAAATGCATGTCGCCAAAGATTATATCGTTGGATTCGTATTTGAACATTGTTTCCAATTATATAATTTTTATAACATGCATCAACATATTGTTGGTTAAATTTAAGATCAAAATATGGCACAGAATATAAAGGGGACTAATAGACGAAGACGGAGGTAGTAGCACACGGCCGCTCTCTATGCAGCGTCGCAACTGCCGGCCCGCTTGTAGACGACCATTCCCTGCGTGTTCAACTGCTCTATGCATGTGGTTGTTCGCAGTTGAGGCGGCCGTGGAGCGCTCTGCTCGTGTCCCGCCGCACGCGCTGTGCTCTCACGTCCCTCCGGGTGCTCTGCCGTCGTCCCTCCACGTGCGCTGCCAGTGTTTGGGGCGGGCGCACGATCATGTACGTTCGTACTTCCATTATGCATGCGGTTGCACCGGGCCCGGCGCCACGATGCAGTTACCCGTGGCAAAAACTGCCATGTGGACGAGCCGAGAATCCAGGCCGCCCAGCCCCCATTTATTCCTGCGGCCATTTACCTGCATCTCTCGCGCCACATGACACAATAAGCACACCCACGACGACACATACAGAGAGGACATCCAGCGGTTCCAATGGCGCTCCCCGTGGCTCCAATGGCGCTCCCAGCAGCCGACGATGACAACGGGGGGCAGTTCACCATGCATCACGTAGTGGACACCCATGTGAGGGGGGGAAGGCCCTCTCGGTGGTGTACACGAACGAGCCGGTCTCGGTGGAGAGCTCCATCCAAACTATGGAGCAGTTGCTTGCTAAGGACAAGTACCAAGTGGTTCGCTTCGACCTCGAGGACACCATCGGTCGTGCCGGGCAACCCCAGAAGGTTGCCGTTGCCCAGTTGTGTGTGCGACATGATGTCCTCGTCTACCACTACCACCTGGCCACAAGGCCCTTCGAGCGTTTCTCTAGGTTTATCAACACCTCCGACTACAGTTTCGTTACGGTGGACATTGTTTCTATCTCATCATCTGGTAATGACCCTTGTGCCAATGTGGTAACCCCTTGAGCTATAAAAGGAGGGCCAGGGCAACCTTTCACTACTGCAGGTTGGTCCAAATGCGACAGACCAATCAGAGACCCTTCGATGAAACTGTGTGCGATGCATTAATCACAAACGGTGATGTAATAAAATCATTAAAAAAGATACAAAATGTTTGTGATGGCGGTGACATCAAACACGGTTCAGATTAGAGTTGTGTGTGGGTTGCGTGCCATACGGTTAATCCAGCAGAACTATTATTAATGAGGCAGAACAACAGAAATGGGCAGCCAGATGAGGGTGTGTGCGATATACAGCATACAGCTCACTAGGATGAACTATGTGTGATTAGCCAACACAATAGAAATGGTCAGCCAGATCAAGGTGTGTGCGATGGAGAGCATACAGTTCACTCGGATGAACTGTTTGCGATGAGCCAAGACAACAGAAACAGTTTGACTGAACAAGATGTGTGTGATACGCGGCAAACAGGTCCGTAATCAGGAATGTGTGCGAAGACCAACAATAACACAGACGATTGCTACTAATGAGCCATGTGATTTGCTCTGTCTACAGAAGAATAACATATATATATATATATATCGGACAAATTTTTCTTACTACCGGGTGTAGTTACTCCCACTTTTGTTTCATACGTTCTAGGTAGTATCTATCACATCAAAGAGTATGTACATGTAGTATGTAGTATATAAGAATGTTTAGGTAGTATACATACTACTTTTTTGGTATTATGTACCATATTTTGTGCATACTTCATTTCACGTACAAATATGTTCGTATTACACAAATATAATAAAACTATGGGCTCACTTGCAATTTTTTCATATAATTCACTTTGAAGTATCTTAGATATAGTATATAAACATACTAAAAATAATAAAGTAGAGTATATACTACCACATGGTAGTATATGAGAAATGGGTGTAACTACACCCAATAGTAGGATGCATTTTCCCTATATATATAACAGAAATAAACATCCAATTACATAAGTGACTATACAGATCATTCGCACACACCTCAATAAACAATTGCATGCATTCTAAACTAGGAGAAACGATCGTCTAGTCATCTATTTCTTGTGACGCTCCCGCCATTGCTCAGTGGCTCGATCCCTTGTCTGGGGCAGGAAGAAGACACTTCCTCATGTCAACGATCTGCCTGTACATCTCGTAGCTTGTGTACGCGTCCTTGGCTGCGTACTTGATGTGTTGTTCATCTAGTCTCTGATGCCAGACACTGTGCCAGGCGTTCTTGTCCTTCTTGCTCTCATCCTTCATCTTCGTGTAGTAGGGGTCGATGATGGCCAAGGCGAGGTCAACCAGGGAGTTCTGTTTGTTGTTATCGCTGCCCCAGACCTTGTAGTGGTCCTGGATGTTGACAACATTCTGGCATTTCAAGCCCGAAACCTTGAGCGCTTTTAGATCGTTGGTGGTGTCCACCGTAGCAAAACTGTAGTCGGAGCTGTTGATAAACCTGGAGAAACGCTCGCAAGGCCTTGTGGCCAGGTGGTAGTGGTAGACGAGGACGTCATGTCACATGCACAACTGGGCGACAGAACCTTCTGATCGTGCCCGGCACGACCGATGGTGTACTCGAGGTCAAAGCCGACCACTTGGTACTTGTCCTCAGCAAGCAACTGCTCCATAGTTTGGATGGAGCTCTCCACTGAGACCGGCTCGTTCGTGTACACCACCAAGAGGGCCTTCCCCCTCACGTGGGTGTCCACTACGTGATGCATGGTGAACTACCCTCGTTGTCGTCGTCGGCCGCTGGGAGCCACTGGTACAGCGAGGTGCTATACAAACGGTTTTTAACCCCTTTCCGCGAGGCGTTCTGAACCGTCACCTAGTGAGTGACTGCGATAGGTGGTCCTTCCCACCCGACCCAGAAACCGTCGGGGATAGGCCCTCCTGGCACACATTCTTGGCAAAATGAGGTCGTGTGCGACGGGTGAGCAATAAAATATGATTATATGTACAGTTGTGCTAAAAAAATACAATTATACAAGCCAAATTGTTTCTGGTTGTAAGTATATCCCACACAGTCAGTCCCGGCTAAACGTTTCCGTTCGTATGTACATTCCACATAGTCAATCCAAGGAATATATTTCCATTGGTATGTACATCCCACACAGTCAAACCAAGAAGTACGTTTCCGTTCGTATATACATCCCACACAGTCACTCCAAGAAAAACGTTTTCGTTTGCAGGTACATCACACAAAATTTTCCCCATTAAATCATTTGTGATAGCGTTGCCATTGCAGACGGTATTAACAATTTTATCGTTTGCATTATTGAATGCATCACACACGGTGCCTAGAAGAAACTGTGTGGCATAGGATGTCCATCACACATGCTTTTTATGTGGTAAACATTTGCGCAAGGTGGCCTAACACAAACAGTTTTCAAGAGGATGTCGTGTGTGATTGTTCATTGATCCAACACGGTTTATTCCTAGAAACTGTGTGCATTGCCTGTGGTCATCGCCCACGGTGTTTTCTCAATAACTGTTTGCAATAGATAGCAGGTTAATTGTCCTATTATTAATAATCCATTTATTAATCTAATTGACATTTCATATTAAGCACACAATATATTTCATTTTCATATTGAGGAGGCAGATTTCATAATTGAAATACATCAGAGTACTACATTATATAGCTTCAGCACTCAGCTACCCCATTACACAACTGCACCAGCACCAAGTTTCACATGAAACATCTATAACCTTTCGAAATTAGCATCATAGACGGTACATAGAAAAATGAATCTCATCTGGAAAACTGCTGAAGCGGAAGGCGAATATTGAGCCTTCATTGATGTTGAAGGTCTTTGCAACTTTAGGCCAGTGCCTGTGGATGATTGACCGTCCATCCTTCATCCTCTTCTGGAACACTTCAATATTAAACCGTGGGTGTTGTATGAATACCTTCCTCGCCTCCTGACCATACAGGTGGTTTGAGAGGTAATCATTAGTGAACTACTTTGGAAAGGCCTGAAAACAAGGATGTGCATAAATATCTTCTCTATATTGGAAATGGGGCAAAGGAATAAAAAGAGCAAGGTATAATAGTTAGTACCATCCTGTAGTGAACTGATGTCTTCTTCATTGTGCAGACAAAGATCTTGTTGTTTTTTGTTGCTAATTTCTTTATCCTAACAATCTTTCTGAGTTTCTTGACTTGACTGATATTCATGGACAACTCATTTCCCCATATGCAAAAAGGGTCGAACAGTGGGTGAAAACGTCTGACGGCAGGACCTACATGGGCAAGACCAAATTGTTAAAAACCTAAATATTAGAATGGTTCCTGCAATGGCACAATAATGTGCTATTAGACAAAGGACCATGCATGTGCAAATCCTCGATTGTAAACCTCAGAGCTTCCCATTGTTTGACTGCAATACATATAAGGTAGTTAGTGATCAGGTTAAGTGATGGTTCGCATGCTATCAGTAAAATATGTTGATGAAAATAAGCACATTGCAGATTCATCAGATTAATTCAAGCCACATGGAAAACACATTTATCCAAACCAAGCATGATTAATAACTAGGAAATATAGAAATTGTATATGTTTCTCATGTATTAAGTGTAGCCAAATTCGATTTATTCCTCACATGCACAACAATACAAAATTCTACCCACGACAATTGGACATCGCATTGCAGAATTGAACCAAGCAGTTAACTAAACACCACAAAAAATGAACCAAACATTAACTGAGCACCACATTGCATAATATAACATACTCCTAATAGAAGATGAGACAGTTAACCAAACCAAGCATTCTTAACAACTTGGAAATATAGCAATTGTATTTTTTCTCATGTATTTAGTACAGCCAAATTCGATTTATTTCTCACATGGTATACAATAACAGAATGCACCCACAATAATTGAACATCGCATTGCAGAATTGAACCAAATAGTTAACTAAACACTACAACAAATGAACCAAACGTTAACTGAGCACCACATTGGACAATGTATAACATACTAGAAGATCAGACAGTTAACCAAACCAAGCATGCTTGACAACATGGAAAGATAGCAATTGTATTTGTTTCTCATGTATTTTGTAAAGATAAATTCGATTTATTTCTCACATGGAAGACAATACAAAATTGCACCCTGAAGAATTGAACATCACATTTGCAGAATTGAACCAAACAGTTAACAGAAGACGACAACTAAATAACCAGACAGCTAATAAGTGAGCACCACATTGCACGACATATAGAACATATACACTAGAGCGACAGATTGCATGGTAAAAGTAGATAGGACAATTCACTATAATTTGTTAAGGAAAGGCAGGAGTAGCACATGCAATGGGTAAACCGAGCATGCTTAACTGGCGTAGCTAGCAAACTGAACATAGGTCCTTATAGTGAGCTAATAAGACAAGCTACTCCTCATCGTCGGACATATCAATGATGATTGGCTCCTTGGACATGGAAGAGGGCGAGGCCTCCACATCGTGGGTGCCCTCGTCATAGTGGTGAGTTGCCTGAGCCGCTCCAGGCACCAACCTGCTGCCTCTTGAGTTGAGGTAAGCACGGGCACGCTGAGAAAACACCTCGTAGTCTTCGTCGAAGGCACCGATGGTGGCCTCGAGGAAACACCATGAACTGTAATTTAAAGCAGCCAACCGCGTCACGTCGTCGGCGCGCGAGGCTTCGACGGTGGCCTCGACGGCGAGGTGCTCCTCCAAGATCTGGGCATCGGCACGAATGGCAGCCATCGTGATCTCATCCGCGCGTGCGGCTGCGATTTGCTTATCCGCTGCCAAATGCGCCTTGAGCTCCTGGCTATACTCCGTGCACCATGGCTTAGGGCGGCGCTTATTTGGGGGAGGAGTCGGTGATTTGGGTGGAAGGTGTCACGCCGGCGGTCTGGGCATGTGGGATGTGGAAGGAGGAAGAAGATGGGGGTCGGGTGTGGATTACCTGCCTGGATCGACGAGGCCGAGCAGCGTGAAGGAGGGTCACCGGCGAGGAGGCGGCGCTGCAAGCAAGGAGTGAAGGTTTCAACTTGGAAAGGAAGGCGGAAACATGGGAAATGTGGCTTTTGGTAAGGGGGAGGGGGCGGGGAGGTAGATATTTCCGCGGAAGCCCAAAATTTTGAATCGGTGTAGCGAAAAAACTGACGCGCATAGTGTCATCAGACACGGTCCCTTATTCAGCACTGTGTACGATATGTGAACATCACAAACGATTCATATAGTGTCACGCCCAACATGCGATCCTTTCCGAGAGGAACTCGAAGGTCACACCAAGAATAGAGCCGCATATTGAAGATGCTTTTGCAAGGTGGATATCATTACATCGTACCATTACATAATAGATGGGGATACATACAATGGCATACACTTGCCTCACATATACATCAAACATCATACAGAAGAGCAACATCTGACTACAGATGAAACACAAATGAAAACTCAAACGACATCCACCCTGCTAGCCAAGCTGCCGACCAGGAACCTTTCCCTCGATCGAAGAAGAAGAAGCAGAAGAAGAACTCCAAAACAAGCAACCATTGCTCTCACGTCATATCATCGTATTATCTATACTTGCATCTATTGTTGTAGTAATTTGTGAGCCACGAGGACTCAGCAATCCCATTACCATGGGTATCAAGACTAGCAAAGCTTAATGGATATGGAATGGATAAGTGATGAGGTTGCAGCAAGCACTAAGCATTGTATGGTGGCTAACTTACGAGTACAAGAATAAGAAGAGAGACTACGCATAACGGTCGTAAATAGTAATGATCAATAAGTGATCCTGACTACTTACGAGTCAAACATAACCCCACCGTGTTCTCTTTCCGAACTCACTTGAAAAGAGACGGTCACGGTTACACATGTGGTTGGTGTGTTTTAATTCGAATCTGGTGTCAAGTTCTCTACAACCGGATATTAAAAAATTCCCATCTGCCACATAACCGCGGGCATGGCTCTCAAAAGTTTAAACCCTGTAGGGGTGTCCCAACTTAGTCCATCACAAACTCTCACGATCAGCGGAGGAAAATCCTCCATCCCAGAACAACCCGATCAAGCTCGGAATCCCGGTTCACAAGACATTTCGACAATGGTAAAATAAAACCAGCAGGACTGCCCGATGTACCGACAATCCTGATAGGAGTCGCACGTATCTCGTTCTCAGGGCACACCGGATGGGCAAGACCTCGGGTTGGCTGAGACCCTGGTTGCCCAAAGGGCGCCGAACATCGCCCAGTTTGGACCAGCACCAACAGCATCGGCCCCCCTGTATTATGTTGAAATAAGAATCCTCGATGACACGACCCCCTATGCAAATTAATTAATTATCAGTATTATAATGTTGGAAAATGTTAAAACCAAAGTTGGGCCTTGCTGGAAGAGTTTTATTCAAAGCGAACTATCAAGGGGGGCCCATAAACCCCGACCGTATTAGGAAAGAAAAATCAAGGAACATAACACCGGTATGACGGAAACTAGGGCGGCAAGAGTGGAACAAAACACGAGGTAAAAGGCCGAGCCTTCCACCCTTTACCATGTATATATATGCATTAATTAAATAAGAGATATTGTGATATTCCAAGATATCCATGTTCCAACATGGAACAAACTGCAACTGCACCTGCAACTAGAAACGCTATAAGAGGGGTTGAGCAAAGTGGTAACATAGCCAAACAATGGTTTGCTAGGATGGTTGAAATGTTAGAGGCTTATCATGGCAATTTGGGTGGCTTGATAAACAAGTGGTGGGTAGCGCGACCTAGCGATAGCATCGAGACAACTAGCAAGCAAAGATAGTAGTGGTATCCAAGGTAATGATCATCTTGCCTGAGATCCCGCTAGGAAGAAGACCGAGTCCATGAAGAAGACGAATGGGTGTAGACGAACCAAGCGTAGTCGAACGAATCCTCACGACGCAACGAAACATGAACTATCGAGAAGAAGTACAACCGGAAAGAAGCAAACAACATGGTAAACACACAACACATAAACATGACATGGAAAAGAACACATGCTACATGCGCGATGAACATGAATGCATATGAAGAATGCAACAGACGGAGCTAAGGGGCTACTGGTATGAGGGATAGGATGACGGGAAGGACAAAGTTGATGACATGATGGATATGGGCAAACTCTGGGCAAACCAAGTATGCCACTAGATATATAGGAAGTTCTAGTTGAAAATGATATAAAGATCATTGGAAACGGATGCGCGGTTTGCAAATTATGAGTAAAACAAAATGCAATGCAAAGCTGTTTAAACAGCAATATGCCAACTAGGATGCAACAGCTAATTATGATGCAGAACTTATACATGGAAACAAATGACATGGCATGATAGTGCATAACATCTACTACAAAACATGGTTACTAAACTATTTCTAAAACTCACTAGATCTTCATCAAAACAGCATGGCAAAAGGACAAATGATAACAGTTTTACAGAGTTGGTAAAATACTGGACATGGCAGAAAACAGATTCAGATGCAATGTTTAGAGCTAGTAAACTACATGCTACAGGAACTTATCATGGCAAACAAGAACATGGCATTCATGTACTAAATGCACTTAACAAAACTCCCTTACTGATCATGCTCCAAAGATCTACAGATATGATGATAGCATCAATGCAAAATGGCAAGTCATATAAGCAGTTTCAGACGATGAAATAACAAGGCATGGCATTAACAGATTTGAGTAGGCATGTTTGCAAGCTTGTGGCAGTCAAAACAGGGCATGTCATGGCATGAGAAAAATACTAACCGAAATATGGCATGTTTGTGCTCCAATTCATGTCATGATATAGCCCATATGAAATCACACAAAATCATGTAAAAATGCTAAAATGGCATATGCTGTAAAAATAACATGTTCACAAACTTGCTCAAATTAAGAAATGGATGCCACCAATGGATTAGTGGGATTTTTCTAACCCAAAATGATATATCATATGCATATGTTACTGTAGCAAAATGCTCACAAGTGCTATAAGTTAAACACTGCCCAATATGGAAGTTGACAGAATTGGCAATATTCTATAAATGGAATGTCTAGCTTTCGACTTGCCTGAAATGGAAAGAGAGGACTTTCCAGAAATGGCATACAGTGGATTTAATAAAAAGAGAAGGAAAACAAGGGGTTTTTGGGGGAACGACAAGTGGGTCCTGTGCGTGTGTGCGTATGGCCAGGGGGCTCGATCTGTCAAAGAGAGAGAGCGAAAAGAAAAAAAGGGGGCTTTTAGGTGTGCGCCCGGGGGGATTCGAACCCGGGTCGCCTGGGCGAAGCGGCGAGGCTACAACCACTGGCCTAGGTTAGTGCAGTTGTCTCATAGGAGGCAGGGCTCCCCTTGAACTAGCCCAAGCCTGAGATGGCTTCTTCTCCGTTGACAGAAACGAAGGCGACAACGGCGGCGAGCGAGGCATAGCGCGGCAACGTGGGTGGCTGGCGAGCGATAGCGGGCGTGCAGCGGAGTGCGGCAAGGCTTCGGCAACGCGCAAGCGAGGCGGTGCAGGGCAGTGCTCGAGCGCGAGCATGGCTCGGCTCGGCCGCAGCTACGGTGATGCGCGCGAGCGTAGGAAAGAGCATGTGCGGGGCGGCTGCGGGTGTGCACGTGCGCGGGCGAGGCCAGCGCAGCGAGGAGATCGCGGCTAGGCGAGAACCGGAGCACGGGGACGTGCGGGTGCGCTACAGCAAATATACGCACAACAAAATCTTCAGACTTCGCCGGAGCACTGCGAGTGCGGCAAAGACACAGATCGGGCGAGTCCTACGGGGTTCTACATGCCATGGAAAGAAATGGAGAGGGAGTTGCGATACCCAGCTCACCCTAGGACACGCCGAGGACAACGGAGACGCGCTGGAGGCGACGAGAGGGAGCTCTGAACCTGGCGGGGCTTCGGGTCCGCGAAGTAGATGCAGCAGAAGAAGAAGACGAGGTCGAGGAGCTCGATCCCGAGGCTGTGTGGTCATGTGTATGGAGGCAGGGGACAGAGAGGGACTTGACGGTCCTCTCCACGGTTGCCGAGGGGGTCGGAGGTGCGGCAAAGAGGCTACCCCGAGCTCGAGTTCTTGCTCACTCGGGTCATGGGGGACGCGGCGACGACGATGCCGTGGAGCCTTACCTAAGCGGCGGTGAGGGAAGGAGAGTGGTGGAAGTGGACGAGGAAGGTTGGGACTAGGGCTAGGACATGATTTATAGGCCTCTAGGGCACCAAACGGACGTCAAATCACCACGCGAGCCGACTTGGCTCCTCTGGATGGCCTTCCGTACAAGAGGTCAACGACGACTGTAGCTTGCGGGCTAGCGGACTGCGGGAGGCTAGAGCTGGGCCGGTCCGGGAGGGAGGAGGCCCAGGTGGCTGTGGTGTGGGTCTGCTGCTGGTGGGCTGCTGGTGCGCAGCTGGGCCGAGGCCACTGCTGCTGCTTTGCCTTTTTCAATTACCTCAAATAGGAAAAACAAAAGGAAAAAGCGCAGGGGAAGGAGGAGAGGGGTATGAGTAATATAAAAATATCCTCATGACCCTAGATTTATGCACATAATTGTAAAAATGGTTTGGACATATTTAGAGGAAGAAAAATATTCCATGTTTGAATTAGATTCAAACTTGAGGCATTTTTACCCCAACCAAACCAAGTCGAAAGGAGATGAAATTTGACAGAGAGGCTAGGGACATGATGATTGATTATTGAGGCAAAGATGAACATTATTTGAAGATAAAATAAATGGCTTGCAGAAAATAGAAGAAAGAAGAAGAAGAGGGGAAGGGTGGTGGAGATGGCATGAGATGTTTATGCACTACACAACAATGACCATGATTCACATGATGAGGATGGAGAATGCATAAAGACAAGAGGCACAAATGCAATATGACATTGATGGGCATGGCAACGCAATATAACCAAATGATGAACATGATTTAAGACGCAAAATATGACAATGGCACTCATCATGATGATGGCAACAAATAGTTGAAACACACAACGACAACGAAATAAATGGAAGGCATCTGGAGCATCGGTCTCAGGGCGTCACATATAGCTTAACCCGTGTGTGACGAGTTTGAACGTAAAAAAATTTGGTTCGAATTTCCCTGGTTACAGTGGTCATCCATGTCATTGCATAATTTGTGTGCACAAAGGAGACTACAGCACACCCACACTTCTTAATCGAGCAAGTTCAGCAATTAAACAGAGCTAGCTGACCTAAACATTACTCTAACAAATTAAGGACCGGTGCTCTTAATTAAACAAAACAAAGAGTACTATGGCTGGTGCTCATCGATCTCCTTCGCCTCCTTCATGTCCATCTCGCGGCCGACGATCTCCTGTGGAAGGGGCTCCATGGCATCCATCGCACCATACTCGATAAGCATCTCGCATTCCGCATCCGCCATCTCTTTGGAAAAGGCTGCCTCGAGCTGCGCATGGGCGGCCGTGATCTGGGCTTGGACGGGCTTCGTCGTGGCAAGGTATGCCACGGAGGAATGGATGGCTGCTCGAATGCTCTCGGTGATTGCCAACTCTTTGGTCGTGGGTTGCGGACCATTGTCAGAGAAGCTTCGTTCGATTTTGTGCAGTGACTGCCACGAGCTAGGCGTGGGCGGCCTCGACATGGTCGTGGGCGGCCTCCATCAGGGCTAAGGCCGCTGCTGCGGAACGGACAACTGTTGTGCCGCTCTTGCCAGTTGCTATCCCCGAGGCAGATATTGCTGCCGCCACCTGATAAGCAACAACGGCCGTTTGGGCTACCTTGCCCGCCCGGTCGCAGATTGCGGCCGTACTCATGCAGCTTGTTAGCACGTGCATGGCGGCTGCGGCCGTGCTCTCGCCGGAGTGGGCCGCCGAAGTTGCCCTCATGATGCGGGTCCACATCCCCATCTTTCACCGGCTATGATTGAACAGTGAAATTATATTTGGGGAGCGAGCTAGTGTGCTTGACACGCCGGCTGTGGACTATAGCCGACGCACCTTCTCACGTAAGCCATAGGCGTACTATACTCCGACGGTGCTCCAAGATAATTTGTACAGCATCTCACACGGTTGGTGATAATAAACTGTGTGCGATCTACTTAATTTTTCATCTTGATTTGAATTACATAATGGGGTCACAGCGGCAAAGGAGGGTGTTTGAATTGCTAGAACTTTTATATGCAGTGAACATGCAACTATAGGTGTGTCGTAAAAAAATGGAACTATTCAGGGTTTGTTTGGACATTTTTATACATTAACTTGGTTTTCTAGCCATTTCAGGTGCACAATTCAAAATTAAACTACATGCACATGCTCCAGTGCACCAAAATGGGTTGTAAAATCATATATGTGTCCATGGGTTTATGCTTATGTCCCATGCAATAAATGGGGATGAATTTCGAACACCACGACACCGTGGCTCTCCGGCAAACGTTGATGTACTTGCTTTTGTAATTCTAGTAAATCCAAAACCCGTCTGAAATTCATGAACCTTGGCATGCTATCATGGAATGGCATCAACATGCTGGGGTAAAAAATATTGTCCCATTTGGGGCAGGTTATGGTATAAGCTTCTCACAAACCAGAGCTTCTCACAAGAAGCCTCATGGTTCCGTTAGGGAAATGTGTCACCTTTGTGGACAAAACGATATTCGTCGCCTCTTCTTTCTTTCAAATTTTTTCTGCTCTCAACATAGAACAACAGGAGTGTCGTGTTAAATTTTGGAATTTTTCGGGGATCATTTGGACATTTTTATACGTTAACTGAGTTTTCAAGGCATTTATGTGCATAATTCAAAATTGAACTACATGCACATGCTCCAGTGCGTAAAAAACGGGTTGAAAAATCAAATGTGTGTCCTTGGTTGCAAGCTTAGGTCACATGCAAGAACCGAGAATGAATGTCATACACCTTGACATTGTCGCTCGGCCGCTAACATTGAGATACATGGTTTTAAAATTCTAGTAAATAGAAAAATCATCTGAAATTCATGAAACTTGACATGATATCATGGAACGGCATCGACATGGCATGGTAAAAATATTGTTCCGTTTGGGGTAGGTTTGGGTCTAAGCTTCTCGCAAACCAGACCTTCTCACAACAAGCCCGATGGATTCTGTAGGGAACGTGCCACCTTGGGGGACGAAACGATATCATTGCCTCTTCTTACTTTCAAAAATTTGCTCGTGTCAACATAGAACAACAAGAGTGTTGTGTCAATTTTTGGGATTTTTTGGGGTTCGCTTGGACATTTTTATACATTAACTGAATTTTTTCTATGCTTTTATGTGCATAATTCAAATTTGAACTACATGCACATGCACATGCTCCAGTGCATATAAATGGGTTAAAAATTGAAATGTGTGTCCTTGGTTGCATGCTAAGTTCCATGCAAGAAATGAGAATGACTGTCAAACACCTTGCCACCGTCGCTCGGCTGCTAACATTGAGATACATAGTTTTTAAATTCTAGTAAATCGAAAACACGTCTGAAATTTATGAAACTTGACATGCTAGCATGGAACGGCATCAACATGCCATGGTAAAAATATTGTCCCATTTGGGGCAGGTTGGGGGTATAAGCTTCTCACAAACGAGAGCTTCTCACAACAAGCCTCATGGTTACAGTTGGGAACGCTTCACCTTTCTGGACGAAACGATATCCATTGCCTTTTCTTGATTTCAATTTTTTTCTAGTGTCAACATAGAACAACAGGAGTGTTGTGTTAAATTTAGGAATTTTTCGGGGTTTGTTTGGACATTTTTATACATTAACTGAATTTTCTATGCATTTATGTGCATAATTCAAATTTGAACTACAGGCACATGCTCCAGTGCATGTAAATTGGTTAAAAAATCAAATATGTGTCCTTGGTTGCATGCTTAGGTCCCATGCAAGAAATGGGAATGAATGTCAAACACCCTGCCACCGTCGCTCGGCCGCAAACATTGAGATACATGGTTTTTAAATTCTAGTAAATCCAAAACTCGTCTGTAGTTCATGAAACTTGACATGCTATCATGGAGCGGCATCAACATGCTGTGGTAAAAAAATTGTCCCATTCGGGGCAGGTTTGGGTATAAGCTTCTCGCAAACCAGAGCTTCTCACAACCAGCCTGATGGTTTCGGTAGGGAACATGCCACCTTTGGGGATGAAACGATATCCGTTGCCTCTTCTTGCTTTCAAATTTTTTCTAGTGTCAACATAGAACAACAGGAGTGTTGTGTCAATTTTTGGGATTTTTTGGGGTTCGCTTGGATATTTTTATACATTAACTGGGTTTTCTAGGCATTTTATGTGCATAATTCACATTTGAACTACATGCACAAGCTCCAGTGCAGAAAAATGGGTTGACATATCATATGTGTGTCGTTGGGTGCATGCTTAGGTCCCATGCAAGAAATGGGAATGAATTTCAAACACCAGGGCACTGTAGATTGCCGGCAAAACCTTGAGATACTTTGTTTTTAAATTCTAATAAATCCAAAACTCGTCTGAAATTCATGAAACTTGGCATGCTATCATGGAATGGCTCCCGACATGCTGTGGTATTTTTCGTGTCCATTTTGAGAGAAGGCGCACTCGAATAAGAGCCAACAAAGGCATTTTGAAACAAATAGTTACCACTTTAACATCTCAAACGTTTGTATAATTTAAATCATGTGCGTTCTGTTAACCATTCACGTCACGCCACGTGTCTCTCTTTTAATGGCTATAGGAGGTGTCGTGCGGACAGCTGCTTGACGGAACGGGAGGCGTGAGCGCAGTCCGGTGCGCAGGCTGACCGAGAGGCGTGCAAGCTGTCCTCCAATGCGCAGGCTCACCAGGAAGCGTGCGAGCTGTACGCTGCGTAGGCTAGCTTGGAAGCGAGCCCTTTGACTTCCATGGCCGGCCGCCTTGCTCGCATCCTCTCCATTAATGGCGCTCGAGTTGCTGTTTAATACTGGCGGCCTTACTGTTCGCCTCCCATTCCCGTCCCTCCCGCAGACCTCCACCAACACCATTGCACAGAAGGATCATCTGCCACTAGTCTTCCAGTTTGGTGAAGTCGACTCCGAGCTGGAGGAGATAGAGAATAAGGAGCAATGGGGCCTCATGGACATGGCCCTGAACAAGCTGGCCGCGTCGGTTGATGCCCCCGCGCCCGTCCCAGCTCCCATCCCCACGCCCGTGCCAGCGACCATCCCCGTAGCATTGACGGGCTGGTCGCCGAGCACTATCGCAGAGCTGGAAGCCGTTGGCGTCAACGAGGTCTCCGCGGACCTGCGCAAGCTCGTGTACATGCCAGCGCCAGCGACCGTGCCCGTGCGCGCCCATGCACCCACCGCGGCGCCGGTCCCCGTGCGTTTTTGTGCACCCGCCGCGCCCGTGCCCGTGTGCGCCCCCCCCTCAGCGGCATGGGACGCCGCCATCGACCGCTACCTCGCAGCACCGCGAGTTGTCGTCCTCCCGCGCCCCGCCCGTCGATCGCGCGATTACATGATGTTTGATTTCCAAGTGAAGAACATTCTGTGCTGCCTTGAAGATTTCAACAACGGCGTCCCGAATGACGACAACGACAATGCCGGCGCGGCACGCCGCCTCCGCCGCCGCCGCCGGAATTAGTTTTTTTTTTGGGGTTTAATACTGTATCAGTGCATCTCGATCATATGAATATAAATTCGCAGTATGACTGAATGAAAGATATGGTTTGAACGAACTTGCGTTTTTCTCTCTGAATGTACAGACTTATCAAACAATTTTCTTTAAAAACAACGTAAATGGTTTTTAAATATAAAACACTCATCGCAAATATTTTAGATAGAACACCCGTATGCAAACCAATAGCTTCCCCAGGAAGCCAAGGGAAAATGTCCCAAGCAGGATTTGTGCAGCTCTTGATCGCAAACGTTTTAGATAGAACACCCGTATGCAAAGTGAGAGCTATGGTCTTCCCCAGTAAGCCAAGGGAAAATTCACAGCGCAGGATTTGTTCATCTCTTCAACGCAAATGGTTCAGATTGAATACGGTATGCAAAGCCAGACTTCGGCGCTAAGCTAAGAGAAAATGTGCCGAGCAGGATTTGTACATCCCTTCAACGCAAACCGTTGTTTTGGATGACCCGTGTGCAAGCACGTATGGACAATTTGGTAAGATTTGCATCTATCATATTGGGTATATTGCCATTTGTCAAACTGGAAAGATTGACATTTGTTGATCTAGTAACATTGCCATTTGTCAAGCTTGTAACAGTGCCATTTTTCAAAATATGCAACTAAAAATCAGTAGCACTATATAATTTTTGCAATTAAATTCAGTAATTAAGCATAGATTTCATTCATAGATTAAGTAGTCATTCTTTTTACAAACAGTTCAACTCGACAGCTGAACCGACCAAACTTTTCCCCAATTGTTGCCAACCACGTACTGAAATACCTAGTTCAACTATATATCCTAGCTAATTTTAAGTACGTTGCACAGTTCCACCACATCTATAGTCAGATGAAATGAACAAAATAGCCCCTTAATACTACTACTACAGAGGGGCTTTGTACTATTTCCGGCAGCCTCTCCTCTGTCGAGCGCGCTCAGTAAGAGGCAGTGGAGGAGGAGGCTATCGACGAGCTAGACAACTGCAATACGATGCATGCCGCTACTGCACCTTCAGCGACGCTCACCTCGAACGCCCTATGCCGCTCCAGACGATCCCTCTCAAAGCGGTGGTTCTCCTCATAGATCTCCTGATTCCTCGCCTCTACGGCGGCTTGTGCTGTGGCCACGGCGGCGGTAAGGCTCTTTGCGTGCTCGATGAGGCGCTCCTCCTCCTCCCGCAGGAACTCAATATAGCGCGCAAGGTCGTTGTCACATGTGCGGGCCTCCACCTCCTCCTATCTCCTTCGGGCGGCGGCGGCGGAGCGAGTGATGATCCCTGCGGTCGACGGTGGGCTGGCGGCCACGGCGGCCGACAATGGGGTGGTGGCCACAACCACCACCTCCCGCCTTCAGGCCGTGGTGGTGGAGCCGGTGATGGCCACAGTGGCCGCCAGTGGGGTGGCAGCCCCGACGGCCACCTCCTGCCTTCGGGCCGCTGCAGCGGAGTGGGCGATGGCCCTGGCTTTTTACGGTTGTGTGGCAGCCACAGCGGCAGACAGTGGGGTGGCGGCAACGGCGGCCGGCAACAGCTGTCGATGGGCAGCGGCGGCGGAGTGTGTGGTGGGTGTTCTGCGAACACCCAATAGGGACGCCACGCGGACTACACTACGTCGGGGACTGCGCCGCCGCCATGGTGTAGCCTCCCAGCTGGATCTGTCCTCTGATGACGGTGGAGTGGCTGAGCGACGATGACGGACCGGTGCCATTGGCGATTGTGGGAGAAGCAAATGAGATAAGGTACAGGGAGGGAGGGGAAAATGCGATACAAGACTCGCCGGCCGTGAGGGTTTATATAGCAGGCCAGTAAGCACTGCGATTTTGGGGGATTTCACCGAGTCAGGCTGTAAGCTTGCGCGGGAATCTACGAGGTTGCGCGGGAACAGGCTCACCGGTGATTCATTGGCACCACTTCGAGCCACCGTTTGGCCAAAAGAACGCCCCCGCGCACTGCGCAAGCTTGCGCTGTAACCATCTACGGCAGCGGGGTGACAAGACGTGCGAGAGGAGGACGAAAGGACACGTACACATACGGTTAATAAAAAAATGATTGCGATTTAATTACCTACTACCCCCGTCCTGGTTTATAAGTAGTCTATGTATTTTTGTGCCAAATTTTGACTAGAGATTTAACTAATAAAATACAAATGCATGTCGCCAAAGATTATATCGTTGGATTCGTATTTGAACATAGTTTCCAATTATATAATTTTTATAATATGCATCAACATATTGTTGGTTAAATTTAAGGTCAAAATATGGCATAGAATATAAAGGGGACTAATAGACAAAGACGGAGGTAGTAGCACACGGCCGCTCTCTATGCAGCGTCGCAACTGCTGGCCAGCTTGTAGACGACCATTCCCTGCGTGTTCAACTGCTCTATGCGTGTGGTTGCTCGCGGTTGAGGCGGCCGTGGAGCGCTCTGCTCGTGTCCCGCTGCGCGCGCTGTGCTCTCGCGTCCCTTCGGGTGCTCTACCCTTGTCCCTCCATGTGCGCCGCCAGTGTTTGGGGCCGGCGCACGATCATGTACGTTCGTACTACCATTATGCATGCAGTTGCACCGGGCATGGCGCCACGATGCAGTTACCCCCTGGAAAAACTGCCATGTGGACGAGCCGAGATTCCAGGCCGCCCGGCCCCCATTTATTCCTGCGGCCATTTACCTTCATCTCTCGCGCCACACAACACAATAAGCACACCCACGACGACACATACAGAGAGGACATCCAGCGGCCGACGACGACAACGGGGGGCAGTTCACCACGCATCACGTAGTGGACACCCATGTGAGGGGGAAGGCCCTCTCGGTGGTGTACACGGACGACCCGGTCTCGGTGGAGAGCTCCATCCAAACTATGGAGCAGTTGCTTGCTGAGGACAAGTAACAAGTGGTTCGCTTCGACCTCGAGGACACCATCGGTTATGCTGGGCACGACCAAAAGGTTGTCGTTGCCCAGTTGTGCGTGCGACATGATGTCCTCGTCTACCAGTACCACCTGGCCACAAGGCCTTGCGAGCGTTTCTCTAGGTTTATCAACACCTCCGACTACAGTTTCGCTAAGGTGGACACCACCAACGATCTAAAAGCGCTCAAGGTTTCGGGCTTGAAATGTCAGAATCTTGTCAACATCCAGGACCAGTACAAGGTCTGGGGCAGCGCCAACAACAAACAGAACTCCCTGGCTTACCTCGCCTCGGCCATCATCGATCCCTACTACATGAAGATGAAGGATGAGAGCAAGAAGCACAAGAATGCCTGGCATAGTGTCTGGCATCAGAGACTGGATGAACAACACATCAACTACGCGGCCAAGGATGTGTACACAAGCTACGAGATGTACATGCGGATCGTTGACATGAGGAAGTGTCTTCTACCTGCCCCAGACGAGGGATCGAGCCACAGAGCAGTGGCGTGAGCGTCACAAGAAGTAGATGACTAGACGATCATTTCTCCTTGTTTAGAATGCATGCAATTGTTTATTGATGTGTGTGCGAATGATCTGTATAGTCACTTATGTAATTGGATGTTTATTTCAGTTATATATATATATATATATATATATATATCTTATTCTTCTGTAGACAAAGCAAATCACATGGCTCATTAGCAGCAATCGTCTGTGTTATTATTGGTCTTTGCACACATTTCTGATTATGGACCTGTTTGCCGCGTATCACACACATCTTGTTCAGTCGAACTATTTCTGTTGTCTTGGCTCATCACAAACAGTTCATCCGAGTGAACTGTATGCCCTCCATCGCACACATCTTGATCTCGCTGACCGTTTCTATTGTGCTGCCTAATCACACACAGTTCATCCTAGTGAACTGTATGCCGTATATCGCACACACCCTCATCTGGCTGCCCGTTTCTGTTGTTCTGCCTCATCGCAAATGGTTCAGTTGGATTAACCGTATGCCGAGCATCGCACACGCAACTCTAATCTGAACTGTGTTTGATGTCACCTCCATCGCAAATGTTTTGTATCTTTTTTGACGGTTTTATTACATCACCGTTTGTGATTAATGCATCGCACACAGTTTCATAGAAGGGCCTCTGATTGGACTATCGCGTTTGGACCAACTTGCAGTAGTTAGCGCCATTGGAGCCATGGGGAGCACCATTGGAACCGCTAGATGTCCTCTCTGTATGTGTCATCGTGGGTGTGCTTATTGTGTCGTGTGGCGTGAGAGATGAAGGTAAATGGCCGCAGGAATAAATGGGGGTTGGGAGGCCTGGATTCTTGACGCATCCGCGTGGCAATTTTTGCAGCGGGTAACTGCATCGTGGCACCGCGCCCGGCGCAACCGCATGCATAATGGCAGCAAGAACGTACGTGATCGTGCGTCGGCCCCAAACACTGGCAGCGCGCGCGGAGTGACAAGGGCAGAGCGCCCGGAGGGACGCGAGAGCACAGCGCGCGCGGAGGGATGCGAGCAGAGCGCGCCGCACCGCCTCAACCGCGAGCAACCACATGCATAGAGTAGTTGAACACGCAGGGAATGGTCGTCTACAAGCTGGCCGACAGTTGTGACGCTGTGTAGAGAGCAGCCGTGTGCTACTACCTCCGTCTTCGTCTATTAGTCCCCTTTATATTCTGTGCCATATTTTCACCTTAAATTTAACCAAAAAAATGTTGATGCATGTTATAAAAATTATATAATTGGAAACTATGTTCAAATACGAATCCAACGATATAATCTTTGGCGACATACATTTGTATTTTATTAGTTAAATCTCTAGTCAAAATTTGGCACCAAAATACATATACGACTTATAAACCAGGACGGGGGTAGTAGGTAATTAAATCGCAAATGTTTTTTTTATTAACCGTATGTGTACGTGTCCTTTCGTCCACCTCTCGCACGTCTTGTCACTCCGCTGCCGCAAACGGCTTACAGCGCAAGCTTGCGCAGCGCGCGGGGGCGTTCTTTTGGCCAAATGGTGGCTCGAAGTGGCACCAATGAATCGTCAGTCAGCCCGTTCCCGTGCAACCACGCAGGTTCCCGTGCAAGCTTCCTGCCCAACACGGTGAAATCCCCCAAAATCCCAATGCTTACCAGCCTGCTATATAAACCCTCACGGCCGGCGAGTACTGTGTCGCATTTTCCCCTCCCTCCCTGTAGCTTATCTCGTCTTCTTCTCCCACAATCGCCAATGGCACCGGTCCGTCGTCGTCACTTAGCCACTCCGCCATCATCAGAGGGCAGCTCCAGCTGAGAGGCTACACCGCAGCGGCGGCGTAGTCCCTGGCGTAGTGTAGTGCGCGTGGCGTCCTTGTTGGGTGTTCGCAGAACACCCACCACACGCTCCGCCGCCGCTGCCCGTCGGTAGCTATTGTCGGCCGCCGTGGCCGCCACACCACCGTCGAAAGCCAGGGCCATCGCCCGCTCCGCCGCCGCGGCCCGAAGGCGGGAGGTGGCCGTCATGGCCGCCACCCCACTGGCGGCCACCATGGCCATCACCGGCTCCGCCACCGTGGCCCGATGGCAGGAGGTGGTGGTCGTGGCCGCCACCCCATCGTCGGCCGCCATGGCCGCCAGCCCACCGTCGACCGCCGGGGTCATCACCCGCTCCGCCACCGCTGCCCGAAGGCGAGAGGCATTGGTGGAGGCCTACACATGCGTCAGCGACCTTGCGCGCTACATCGAGTTCCTGCGGGAGGAGGAGGAGCGCCTTATCGAGCACGCAAAGAGCCTTACAGCCGTCGTGGCCGCATCACACGCTGCCGTAGAGGTGAGGAATCAGGAGATCTATGAGGAGAACCACCGCTTCGAGAGGGGTCGTCTGGAGCGACAGAGGGCGTTCGAGGTGAGCGTCGCTGAAGGTGCAGCAGCGGCAGGCACCGTATTGCAATTATCCAGCTCGTCGGTAGGCTCCTTGTCCTCTGCCTCTTACTGAGCGCGCTCGGCAGAGGAGAGGCTGCTGGAGGTAGTACAAAGCCCCTCCGTAGTTGTAGTATTTAGGGGCTATTTTGTTTAGTTCATCTGACTATAGATGTGGTGGAACTGTACAACGCACGTAAAATTAGCTAGTATATATAGTTGAAATAGCTATTTCAGTATGTGGTTGGCAACAATTGAGGAAAAGTTTGGTCAGTTCAGCTGTTGAGTTGAACTGTTTGTATAAAAGAACGAATGCTTAATCTATGAATGAAATATATGCTTAATTACTGAATTTTAGTTGCAAAAATTAGTTAGTGCTAGTGATGTTTAGCTGCATATTTTGACAAATGGCAGTGTTACAAGCTTGACAAATGGCAATGTTACTAGATCAACAAATGTCAATCTTTCCAGTTTGACAAATGGCAATATACCCAATTTGACAGATGCAAATCTTACCAAATTGTCTATACATGCTTGCACATGGGTAATCCAAAACAACCATTTGCGTTGAAGGGATGTACTAATCCTGCTCGGCACATTTTATCTTGGCTTAGCGCCGTAGTCTTGCTTTGCATACCGTATTCAATCTGAACCATTTGGGTTGAAGAGATGCACAAATCCTGCACTGCGAATTTTCCCTTGGCTTACTGAGGAAGACCATAGCTCTCACTTTGCATACGGGTGTTCTATCTAAAACTTTTGCGATCAAGTGTTGCACAAATCCTGCTCGGCACATTTTCCCTTGGCTTCCTAGGGAAGCTGTCGGTTTGCATACGAGTGTTCTATCTAAAACGTTTGCGATGAGTGTTTTATACTTAAAAACCATTTACGTTGTTTTTAAAGAAAATCATTTGATAAGTCTGTACATTCAGAGAAAAAACGCAAGTTCGTTCAAACCATATCTTTCATTCAGTCACACTGCGAATTTATATTCATATGATCGAGTTACACTCATACAGTATTAAACCCCCAAAAAACTAATTCTGGCGGCGAAGGAGGTGGTGTGCCACGCCGGCGTTGTCGTTGTCATCCTCCAGGACGCCGTTGTTGAAGTCTTCAAGGCAGCACAAAATGTTTTTCACTTGGAAATCAAACATCATGTCATCGCGCGATCGACGGGCGGGGCACAGGAGGACTGCAACTCGCAGCGCTGCGAGGTAGCGGTCGATGGCAGCGTCCCATGCTGCTAAGGGGGGCGCGGGCACAGGCGCCGCAGGTGCAGGCAAACGCATGGGGACCGGCGCCACGGTGGGTGCATGGGCGCGCACGGGCATGGGTACAGGCGCTAGCGCTAGCATGTACACGAGCTCGCGCGGGTCCGCGGAGACCTCGCTGTTGCCAGCGGCTTCTAGCTCTGCAATAGTGCTCGGTGACCAGCCCGTCAATGCTACAGGGATGGTCGCTCGCACAGGCGCAAGGATGGGAGCTTGGACGGGCGCGGGGGCATCAACCGCCGCGGCCAGCTCATTTAGGGCCATGTCCATGAGGCCCCATTCCTCCTTATTTTCTATCTCCTCCGGCTCGGAGTCGACTTCACCAAACTAGAAGACTAGTGGCAGATGATTCGTCTGCGCCATGGCTTTGGTGGAGGTCTGCGGGAGGGAGGGGAATGGGAGGCGAACAGTAAGGCCGCCCGTATTAAACAGCGGGTCGGGCGCCATTAATGGAGAGCATGCGAGCAAGGCGGGCGGCCAAGGAAGTCAAAGGGCTCGCTTCCCAGTGAGCCTGCACAGCGTACAGCTCGCACGCTTCCCGGTGAGCCTGCGCATTGGAGGATAGCTTGCATGCCTCTCGGTCATCCTGCGCATCGGACTGCGCTCGCACGCCTCCCGTTCAGTCAAGCAGCTGTCCGCACGGCACCTCCTATAGCCATTAAAAGTGAGACACATGGCGTGACGTGAATGGTTAACAGAACACACATGATTTAAATTATAGAAAAGTTTGAGATGTTAAAGTGGCAGCTATTTGTTTCAAAATGCCTTTGTTGGCTGTCATTCGAGTGCGCCTTCTCTCAAAATGGACACAAAAAATACCACAGCATGTCGGGTGCAATTCCATGATAGCATTCCAAGTTTCATGAATTTCAGACGAGTTTTGGATTTACTAGAATTTAAAAACAAAGTATCTTAGTGTTTTGCCGGCAATCAATAGTGCTCTGGTGTTTGAAATTCATTCCCATTTCTTGCATGGGACCTAAGCATGCACCCAACGACAGACATTTGATATGTCAACCAATTTTTCTGCACTGGAGCTTGTGCATGTAGTTCAAATTTGCATTATGCACAAAAAATGCTTAGAAAAGCCAGTTAATGTATAAAAATGTCCAAGCGAACCGCGAAAAATCCCAAAAATTGACACAACACTCCTGTTGTTCTATGTTGACACTAGAAAAAAAATTAAAGCAAGAAGAGGCAAGGGATATCGTTTCGTCCCCAAAGGTGGCACGTTCCCTACCGAAACCATCAGGCTTGTTCTGAGAAGCTCTGGTTTGCGAGAAGCTTATACCCAAACCTGCCCCAAATGGGACAAAAAATTTACCACAACATGTTGATGCCGCTCCATGATAGCATGTCAAGTTTCATGAACTACAGACGAGTTTTGGATTTACTAGAATTTAAAAACCATGTATCTCAATGTTTGCGGCCGAGCGACGGTGGCAAGGTGTTTGACATTCATTTTCATTTCTTGCATGGGACCTAAGCATGTAACCAAGGACACATATTTGATTTTTGAACCAATTTACATGCACTGGAGCATGTGCCTGTATTTCAAATTTGAATTATGCACATAAATGCATAGAAAACTCAGTCAATGTATAAAAATGTCCAAACGAACCCCAAAAAATTCCCAAATTTAACACAACACTCCTGTTGTTCTACGTTGACACTAGAAAAAAATTGAAATCAAGAAGAGGCAACGGATATCGTTTCGTCCAGAAAGGTGAAACGTTCCCTACCGTAACCATGAGGCTTGTTGTGAGAAGCTCTGGTTTGTGAGAAGCTTATACCCCAACCTGCCCCAAATGGGACAATATTTTTACCACGGCATGTTGATGCCGTTCCATGCTAGCATGTCAAGTTTCATAAATTTCAGACGCGTTTTCAATTTTCTAGAATTTAAAAACCATGTATCTCAATGTTAGCGGCCGATCGCCGGTGGCAAGGTGTTTGACATTCATTCTCATTTCTTGCATGGGACTTAAGCAAGCAACCAAGGACACACATTTCAATTTTGAACCCATTTATATGCACTGGAGTATGTGCATGTAGTTCAAAATTGAATTGTGCACATAAATGCTTAGAAAACTCAGTTAATGTATAAAAATGTCCAAGCGAACCCCGAAAAATCCCAAAAATTGACACAACACTCCTGTTGTTCTATGTTGACACGAGAAATTTTTTGGAAGTAAGATGAGGCAACAGATATCGTTTCATCCCCCAAGGTGCCACGTTCCCTACTGAAACCATCAGGCTTGTTGTGAGAAGCTCTGGTTTGCGAGAAGCTTATACCCAAACCTGCCCCAAATGGGACAATATTTTTACCACAGCATGTCGATGCCGTTGCATGATATCATGTCAAGTTTCATGAAGTTCAGACGAGTTTTTGATTTACTAGAATTTTAAAACCATGTATCTCAATGTTAGCGGCCGAGCGACAGTGTCAAGGTGTTTGACATTCATTCTCATTTCTTGCAGGTGACCTAATTGCAACCAAGGACACACATTTGATTTTTCAACCCGTTTTTATGCACTGGGGCATGTGCATGTAGTTCAATTTTGAGTTATGCACATAAATGCATAGAAAATAGGTTAACATATAAAAATGTCCAAACGATCCCCGAAAAATTCCAAAATTTAACACGACACTCATGTTGTTCTATGTTGACACCAGAAAAAAATTTGAAAGCAAGAAGAGGCGACGAATATTGTTTTGTCCACAAAGGTGACACATTTCCCTAACGGAACCATGAGGTTTCTTGTGAGAAGCTCTGGTTTGTGAGAAGCTTATACCATAACCTGCCCCAAATGGGACAATATTTTTTACCCCAGCATGTTGATGCCATTCCATAATAGCATGCCAAGGTTCATGAATTTCAGAAGGGTTTTGGATTTACTAGAATTACAAAAGCAAGTACCTCAACGTTTGCCGGAGAGCCACTGTGCCATGGTGTTCGAAATTCATCCCCATTTCTTGCATGCGACATAAGCATAAACCCATGGACACATATATGATTTTACAACCCATTTTGGTGCACCGGAGCATGTGCATGTATTTTAATTTTGAATTGTGCACCTGAAATGGCTGGAAAACCAAGTTAATGTATCAAAATGTCCAAGTGAACCCTGAATAATTCCAATTTTTTGATGACACACCTATAGTTTCATGTTCATTGCAGATAAAAGTTCTAGCAATTCAAACACCCTCCTTTGCCGTTGTGACCCCATTATGTAATTCAAATCAAGATGAAAAATCAAGTAGATCGCACACAGTTTATTATCACCAACCGTGTGAGATGTAGTACAAAATATCTTGGAGCATCGTCAGAGTATAGTACGCGTATGGCTTATGCTAGCAGGTGCGTCGGCTATAGTCCAGAGCCAGCATATCAAGCACCCTAGCTCGCTCCCCAAATATCATTTCACTGTTCAATCGTCGCTGGTGAAAGATGGGGACGTGGACACACGTCATGACAGCAACTTTGGTGGCCCACTCCAGCGAGAGCGTGGTTGCAGCCGCCATGCGCATGCTAACAAGCTGCAAGAGCGCGGCCGCAATCTACGACCGGGATGCCAAGGAAGCCCAAACGGCCACTATTGCTTCTCATGTGGCGGCAGCAACATCTGCATCGGGAATAGCAACTGGCGAGAGCGGCACAGCAGCTGTCCGTTCCGCAGTGGCGGCCTTAGCCCTGATGGAGGCCGCCCACGACCATGTCAAGGCCGCCCACGCCCAGCTCATGGCAGTCACCACACAAATCGAATGAAGCTTCTCTGACAATGGTCGGCAACCCACGGCCGAAGAGTTGGCAATCGCCGAGAGTGGTCGAGCAGCCGTCCGTTCCTCCACGGCATACCTTGCCACGATGGATCCCGTCCAAGCCCAGATTGTGGCCTCCCACGCCCAGCTCGTGGCGACCTTTTCCAAAGAGATGGAGCACGCGGATGGTGAGATGCTTGGCGAGTATGGTGCGATGGATGCCATGGAGCCCCTTCCCTAGGAGATCGTCGGGCGCGAGCTGGACATGGAGGAGGCGGCGGAGATCGACGAGCACCAGCCGTAGTAGTACTCTTTGTTTTGTTTAATTAAGAGCACCGGTCTTTAATTTGTTAGAGTAATGTTTAGGTCAGCTAGCTCTGTTTAATTGCTGAACTTGCTCGATTAAGAAGTGTGGGTGTGCTGTAGTCTCCTTTGTGCACACAAATTATGCAATGACGTGGATGACCACTGTAACCAGGGAAATGCGAACCAAAATTTTTGACGTTCAAACTCATCAGACATGGGTTAAGCTATATGAATCGTCTATGATGTTCACATATCGTACACAGTGCTGTATAAGGGACCATGTGTGATGACACTTTGCGCTCCAGTTTTTTCGCTGCACCAATTCAAAAAAATTGGCTTCCGTGGAAATATCTACCTCCCCGCCCCCTCCCCCGTACCAAAAGCCACATTTCTCCTATTTCCGCCTTCCTTTCCAAGTTGAAACCTACACTCCTTGCTTGCAGCGCCGCCTCCTCGCTGGCGACCCTCCTTCATGCTGCTCGGCCTCGTCGATCCAGGCAGGTAATCCACACCCGACCCCCATCCTCCTCCTCCTTCCACATCCCACATGCCCCGACCACCGGCGCAACACCTTCCACCCAAATCACCGACCCCTCCCCCAAATAAGTGCCGCCCTAAGCCATGGTGCACGCAGTATAGCTAGGAGCTCAAGGAGCATTTGGCAGCAGAGAAGCAAATTGCGGCCGCACGCGCGGATGAGGTCGTGATGGCTGCCATTCGTGCTGACCCCCAGATCTTGGAGGAGCACCTCACCGTTGATGCTACTGTCGACACCTCGCACACCGACGCCGCAAAGCGGTTGGCTGCTTTAAATGATAGTTCGTGGCGTTTCCTCGAGGCCACCATCGGTGCCTTCGACGAAGACTACGAGGTGTTTTCTCAGTGTGCCCGTTCTTACCTCAACTCGAGAGGTAGCAGGTTGGTGCCGGAGCGGCTCAGGCAACTCACCACTATGATGAGGGCACCCATGAAGTGGAGGCCTCGCCCTCTTCCATGTCCAAGGAGCCAATCATCATCGATATCTCCGACGATGAGGAGTAACTTGTCTTATTACCTCACTATAAGGACCTATGTTCAGTTTGCTAGCTACGCCGGTTAAGCATGCTCGGTTTACCCGTTGCATGTGCTGCTCCTGCCTTTCCTTAACAAATTCTAGTGAATTATCCTATCTACTTTTACCATGCAATCTGTTGCTCTAGTGTATATGTTCTATATGTCATGCAATGTGGTGCTCACTTATAAACTGTTTGGTTAATTAGTTGTCGTCTTCAGTTAACTGTTTGGTTCAATTCTGCAAATGTGATGTTCAATTCTTCAGGGTGCAATTTTGTATTGTCTTCCATGTGAGAAATAAATCAAATTTATCTTTACAAAATACATGAGAAACAAATACAATTGCTATATTTCCAAGTTGTCAAGCATGCTTGGTTTGGTTAACTGTCTGATCTTCTAGTATGTTATACATTGTGCAATGTGGTGCTCAGTTAACGTTTGGTTCATTTGTTGTGGTGTTTAGTTAACTGTTTGGTTCAATTCTGCAATGCGATGTTCAATTGTTGTGGGTGCATTCTGTTATTGTATACCATGTGAGAAATAAATCGAATTTGGCTGTACTAAATACATGAGAAACAAATACAATTGCTATATTTCCAAGTTAAGCATGCTTGGTTTGGTTAACTGTCTGATCTTCTATTAGGAGTATGTTATATTGTGCCATGTGGTGCTCAGTTAATGTTTGGTTCATTTGTTGTGGTGTTTAGTTAACTGCTTGGTTCAATTCTGCAATGCGATGTCCAATTGTCGTGGGTAGAATTTTGTATTGTTGTGCATGTGAGATATAAACCGAATTTGGTTGCACTTAATACATGAGAAACATATACAATTGCTATATTTCCTAGTTCTTAGTCATGCTTGGTTTGGATAAATGGGTTTTCCATGTGGCTTGAATTAATCTGATGAATCTGCAATGTGCTTATTTTTCATCAACGTATTTTACTGATAGCATGCGAACCCTCAGTTAACCTAATCACTAACTACCTTATATGTGTTGTAGGGAAACAATGGGTAGCACTGATGTTTACAATCGAGGTTTGCACATGCATGGTCCTTTGTCTAATAGCACATTATTGTGCAATTGCAGGAACCATTCTAATATTTAGTTTTTTAACAATTTGGTCTTGCACATGTAGGTCCTGCTGTCAGAGGTTTTGACCCACTGTTCGACCCTTTTTGCATATGCAGAAATGAGTTGTCCATGAATATTAGTCAAGTCAAGAAACTCAGAAAGATTGTTAGGATAAAGAAATTAGCGACAAAAAACAACAAGATCTTTGTCTGCACAATGAAGAAGACACCAGTTCACTACAGGATGGTACTAACTATTATACCTTGCCTTTTTTATTCCTTTGCCCCATTTCCAATATAGAGAAGATATTTATGCACATCCTTGTTTTCAGGACTTTCCAAAGCAGTTCACTGATGATTACCTCTCAAACCACCTGTATGGTCAGGAGGCAAGGAAGGTATTCATACAACACCCACGGTTCAATATTGAAGTGTTCCTGAAGAGGACGAAGGATGGACGGTCAATCATCCACAGGAACTGGCCTAAAGTTGCAAAGACCTTCAACATCAATGAACGCTCAATATTCGCCTTCCACTTCAGTAGTTTTCCAGATGAGATTCATCTGTCTATGTACCGTCTATGATGCTAATTTCAAAAGGTTATAGATGTTGCATGTGAAACTGGGTGCTAGTGCAATTGTGTAATGGGGTAGCTGAGTACTGAAGCTATATGATGTTCTACTCTGATGTATTTCAATTATGAAATCCAGCTTCCTTAATATAAAAATGAAATATATTGTGTGCTTAATATAAAATGCCAATTAGATTAACAAATGAATTATTAATAATAGGACAATTTGCCTTCTAATGGCCAATTAGCCTGCTAATTGGGTTTTTCTATTGCAAACGGTTATTGAGAAAACACCGTGGGCGATGACCTGAGGAAACCACACAGTTTCTAGGAATAAACTGTGTTGGATCAATGAACAATCACACATGACATTCTCTTGAAAACTGTTTGCGTTAGGCCACCTTGCGCAAATGTTTACCACAAAAATAGTGTGTGTGATGGACAACCTTTGCCACAGAGTTTCTTCTACGCACCGTGTGTGATGCATTCAATAACGCAAACGATAAAATTGTTAATATCGTCTGCAATGGCAACGCTATCACAAACGATTTAATGGGGAAAATTGTGTGTGATGTACCTACGAACGGAAACGTTTTCCTTGGAGTGACTGTGTGGGATGTATATACGAACGGAAACGTACTTCTTGGATTAACTGTGTGGGATGTACATACTAACGGAAATGTATTCCTTGGATTGACTGTGTGGAATGTACATACAAACGGAAACATTTAGCCAGGACTGACTATGTGGTATGTACTTACGACCGGAAACTATTTGGCCTTTATAATTTTATTTTTTAGCACAATTGTACGTATAACCGTATTTGATCGCTCGCCTTTCGAACATGACCTCATTTTGCCGAGCGTGTGTGCCAGGAGGGCCTATCCCCGATGGTTTCTCGGTCGTGTGGGAAGGGCCCCCCTATCGCACTCACTCACTAGGCGATAGTTCAAAACGCCGTTATGGAAAGGGGTTAAAAACCATTTGTATAGCACCTCACTGTACTAGTGTTTACAAGGGTTCGAACCCATGGCAACCCGATGCATACGTACCTGCGTAGCTGCCTCTCTTTGCTCCTTGCCGGGGGAGAGCGCTCCGTGTACTTGTGCGCATACCCATTCAATACACCAAAGCAGGAGTAGGGTTTTATGCTTCTCCGTGGCCCGAACCTGGGTAAAAACTGCAACGACTCTTGTTGTTCTTGCTCTTTGCATTGAGTGCATCCCCCTTGCCGAACCAGAAAGGGGCAGCATTGTCCCATAGATCGCCGGCTCCACGTTAACAGTAATCGATCAGTGATGACATCAAGTAAAAGGTTGGTGAAGCAAAAGGTTATTGGAACCATGGATAAGAGGTAATCTCAGAATCAGAGTTGCCTTAAAAACAAACAATATGATGTGAAAGCTCGACGTAAGCCTAGTGCACTGTCGGAATTACATTCCGGGGATGAAGGACTAGGTAGCACAGTCAAGCTTTAGCATGATGATGATGTAACCAATCGGCTGGGAATGACATGATCAAGTACAAACTCATAAGCAATGAAGATTATTAAGAGTTGTTGAATCGCAGTGCGGACTCGATTGAATTATTGGTGTTCTCGAGTGGCAAACAACTCAGAACCCAAGGAGAAACTAAAATTGGTGAGAAGTAATACTTGATGAAGAACTCATAAGAACAACACAGTTCTGCGATATTCTCGAGATACGAGAGGGTAATACTTGAAGGTAGACCAGAATAGAGGTTGGAGTGGTGTATTGATCTGCAGAAGGCAAGTGCTTTAACTTGTGTGAGAAATGGAATCAAAGGAGAACAATATGAATTTTTTATCAAGGGGATTCACTACAAAAAAAGACACATCCGTGACATTTTTTGAAGGAAATATGCCCTAGAGGAAATAATAAAGTTGTTATTTATATTTCCTTATATCATGATAAATGTTTATTATTCATGCTAGCATTGTATTAACCGGAAACTTAGTACATGTGTGAATACATAGACAAAACAAAATGTCCCTAGTATGCCTCTACTTGACTAGCTCGTTAATCAAAGATGGTTAAGTTTCCTGACCATAGACATGTGTTGTCATTTGATGAACAGGATCACATCATTAGGAGAATGATGTGATGGACAAGACCCATCCGTTAGCTTAGCATAATGATCGTTAAGTTTTATTGCTATTGCTTTCTTCATGACTTATACATATTCCTCTGACTATGAGATTCTGCAACTCCCGAATACCGGAGGAACACCTTGTGTGCTATCAAACCTCACAACGTAACCGGGTGATTATAAAGATGCTCTACAGGTGTCTCCAAAGGTGTTTGTTGGGTTGGCATAGATCGAGATTAGGATTTGTCACTTCGAGTATCGGAGAGGTATCTCTGGGCCCTCTCGGTAATGCACATCATATGAAGCCTTGCAAGCAATGTGACTAAGGAGTTAGTTGCGGGATGATGCATTATGGAACGAGTAAAGAGACTTGCAGGTAATGAGATTGAACTAGGTATGATGATACCGACGATCGAATCTCAGGCAAGTAACATATCGATGACAAAGGGAATGACGTTTGTTGTTATACGGTTTGACCGATAAAGATCTTCGTAGAATATGTAGGAGCCAATATGAGCATCCAGGTTCCACTATTGGTTATTGACCGGAGATGTGTCTCTGTCATGTCTACATAGTTCTCGAACCCGTAGGGTCCACACACTTAACGTTCGATGACGATTTGTATTATGAGTTGTGTGTTTTGGTGACCGAAGATTGTTCGAAGTCCCGGATGAGATCACGGACATGACGAGGAGTCTCGAAATGGTCGAGAGGTAAAGATTGATATGTTGGAAGGTTACATTCGGACACCGGAATGGTTTCGGGAAGTTTCGGATAAGTTTCGGAGTACCGGGAGGTACGCGGAAGCCCCCCCCCCCCCTGATAGTAATGGTCCAACATGGGCCTTAGTGGAGGAGAGAGGGTCGGCCATAGGAGGTGGCGCGCGCCCCCCCTTGCCAATCCGAATTGGACAAGGGGTGGGGGCAGCGCCCCCCCTTTTCCTTCTCCTACTCCCTCTCCTTTCCCCTTTTGCTACTCCGAAAAAAAGGAAAATTGGGGGGGGGGCGAATCCTACTAGGTTTGGAGTCCTAGTAGGACTCCCCCCTCCATGGCGCGCCCCCTGGTGGCCGGCCTCCTCCCCCCTCCTTTATATATGGGGGCTGGGGGGCACCCCAAAGGCATAACATTGTCTTAGCCGTGTGCGGTGCCCCCCTCCACCGTTTACTCCTCCGATAATATCATCGTAGTGCTTAGGCGAAGCCCTGACCGGATCACATCACCAACACTGTCGCCACGCCATCGTGCTGACAGAACTCTCCCTCGACCCTCTGCTGGATCAAGAGTTCAAGGGACGGCATCGAGCTGAACGTGTGCAGAACTCGAAGGTACTGTACGGTCGGTGCTTGATCGGTTGGATCACAAAGACGTTCGACTACATCAACCGCATTAAGATAACGCTTCCGCTTTCGGCCTATGAGGGTACGTGGACACACTCACCCCCTCTCGTTGCTATGCATCTCCTAGATAGATCTTGCGTGAGCGTAGGAAATTTTTTGAAATTGCATGCTACGTTCCCCATCAGTGGCATCCGAGCCAGGTCTATGCGTAGATGATATGCACGAGTAGAACACAAAGAGTTGTGGGTGATAATAGTCATACTGCTTACCACCAATGTCTTACTTTGATTCGGCGGTATTGTTGGATGAAGCGGCCCGGACCGACATTACATGACCGCGTTCATGAGACTGGTTCTACCGACGTGCTTTGCACACAGGTGGCTGGCGGGTGTCTGCTTCTCCAACTTTAGTTGAATCAAGTTTGACTACGGCCGGTCCTTGTTGAAGGTTAAAACAGCACACTTGACGAAAAATCGTTGTGGTTTTGATGCGTAGGTAAGAACTGTTCTTGCTAGAAGCCCATAGCAGCCACGTAAAACTTGCAACAACAAAGTAGAGGACGTCTAACTTGTTTTTGCAGGGCATGCTGTGATGTGATATGGTCAAGACATCATGTGATACACGTTATTGTATGAGATGATCATGTTTTGTAAAAGTTATCGGCAACTGGCAGGGGCCTGATGGTTGTCACTTTATTGTATGAAATGCAATCGCCATGTAATTGCTTTACTTTATCACTATGCGGTAGTGATAGTCGTAGAAGCAATAGTTGGTGAGACGACAACGACGCTATGATGGAGATCAAGGTGTCAAGCCGGTGACGATGGAGATCATGATGGTGCTTTGGAGATGGAGATCAAAGGCACAAGATGATGATGGCCATATCATGTCACATATTTTGATTGCATGTGATGTTTATCTTTTATGCATCTTATTTTGCTTAGTACGGCGGTAGCATTATAAGATGATCCCTCGCTAAATTTCAAGGTATAAGTGTTCTCCCTGAGTATGCACCGTTGCTACAGTTCGTCGTGCTGAGACACCACGTGATGATCGGGTGTGATAAGCTCTACATTCACATACAACGGGTGCAAGCCAGTTTTGCACGTGCAGAATACTCGGGTTAAACTTGATGAGCCTAGCATATGCAGATATGGCCTCGGAACACTGAGACCGAAAGGTCGAACGTGAATCATATAGTAGATATGATCAACATAGAGATGTTCACCATTGAAAATTACTCCATCTCATGTGATGATCGGACATGGTTTAGTTGATATGGATCACGTGATCATTTATATGACTAGAGGGATGTCTATCTAAGTGGGAGTTCTTAAGTAATATGATTAATTGAACTTTAATTTATCATGAACTTAGTACCTGATAGTTTTTGCATATCTATGTTGTTGTAGATCAATGGCCCGTGTTACCGTTCCCTTGAATTTTAATGCGTTCCTAGAGAAAGCTAAGTTGAAAGATGATGGTAGCAACTACACGGACTAGGTCCGTAACTTGAGGATTATCCTCATTGCTGCACAGAAGAATTATGTCCTTGATGCACCGCTAGGTGAAAGGCCTGCTGTAGGAGCAGATGCTGATGTTATGAACGTCTGGCAAGCTCGATCTGATGACTACTCGATAGTTCAGTGTGCCATGCTTTACGGCTTAGAATCGGGACTTCAAAGACATTTTGAACGTCATGGAGCATATGAGATGTTCCAAGAGTTGAAGTTAATATTTCAAGAAAATGCCCGAGTTGAGAGATATGAAGTCTCCAACAAGTTCTATAGCTGCAAGATGGAGGAGAATAGTTCTGTCAGTGAACATATACTCAGAATGTCTGGGTACCATAACCACTTGACTCAGCTGGGAGTTAATCTTCCTGATGATAGTGTCATTGACAGAGTTCTTCAATCACTGCCACCAAGCTATAAAGGCTTCGTGATGAACTATAATATGCAAGGGATGGAAAAGACAATAACCGAGCTCTTCGCGATGCTAAAGGCTGCGGAGGTAGAAATCAAGAAGGAGCATCAAGTGTTGATGGTTAACAAGACCACTAGTTTCAAGAAAAAGGGCAAAGGGAAGAAGGGGAACTTCAAGAAGAATAGCAAGCAAGTTGCTACTCCCGGGAAGAAGCCCAAGTCTGGACCTAAGCCTGAAACTGAGTGCTTCTACTACAAAGGGACTGGTCACTGGAAGCGAAACTGCCCCAAGTATTTGGCGGATAAGAAGGATGGCAAAGTGAACAAAGGTATATTTGATATACATGTTATTGATGTGTACCTTAATTAGTAATGCTCGTAGTAGTGCCTGGGTATTTGATACCGGTTCGGTTGCTCATATTTGTAACTCAAAACAGGGACTACGGATTAAATGAAGATTGGCTAAGGACGAGGTGACGATGCGCGTCGGGAATGGTTCCAAGGTCGATGTGATCGCCCTTGGCACGCTACCTCTACATCTACCTTCGGGATTAGTTTTAGACCTAAATAATTGTTATTTGGTGCCAGCGTTGAGCATGAACATTATATCTGGATCTTGTTTGATGCGAGACGGTTATTCATTTAAATCAGAGAATAATGGTTGTTCTATTTATATGAGTAATATCTTTTATGGTCATGCACCCTTGAGGAGTGGTCTATTTTTGTTGAATCTTGATTGTAGTGATACACATATTCGTAATATTGAAGCCAAAAGATGCAAAGTTAATAATGATAGTGCAACTTATTTCTGGCAATGCCGTTTAGGTCATATTGGTGTAAAGCGCATGAAGAAACTCCACGCTGATGGGCTTTTGGAATCACTTGATTATGAATCATTTGATACTTGCGAACCATGCCTCATGGGCAAGATGACTAAAACTCCGTTCTCCGGAACAATGGAGCGAGCCAATGACTTATTGGAAATAATACATACCGATGTATGCGGTCTGATGAGTGTTGAGGCTCGCGGCGGGTATCGTTATTTTCTGACCTTCACAGATGATTTGAGCAGATATGGGTATATCTACTTAATGAAACATAAGTCTGAAACATTTGAAAAGTTCAAAGAATTTCAGAGTGAAGTGGAAAATCATCGTAACAATAAAATAAAGTTTCTACGATCTGATCGCGGAGGCGAATATTTGAGTTACGAGCTCGGTCTTCATTTAAAACAATGTGGAATAGTTTCACAACTCACGCCACCTGGAACACCACAGCATAATGGTGTGTCTGAATGTCGTAACCGTACTTTATTAGATATGGTGCGATCTATGATGTCTCTTACCGTGTAGCGACCCGACCCGAATGGATCAAAGTCTCTGTGCTTAAGTGTCATCCCTAGATCGGTATGCTGACACACACAGTACTCGAGGATTTATAACAGAGGTAAATCACATGTATAAAGTAACGTAAATACTATTACCTCAATCCATATAGCGGAAGTAACAACAAGGTTGTGGATTCCCATCAACACCAACGGCAAAGTTGAGTGTAGAAATCGTAACCCTAACGTATCACTTACTCGTCGTAAGAATCCTGCAACATGAGACGTTGCAGCCCGAAACGGGTCAGTACATTGAATATACTGGCAAATTCACACCATAGGATAATGATGAATAATAGCTATCACTATATGCATATATGGCTGGTGGAGGCTCTACGGTTAATATGTTTTGCGAAAAGCCAATTTTTTCCCTACATCAAAGGAATATATTTTGTTTAACTACAAAGTTGGTTGAAAATATTGAGAAGGTAAAACCCCCTCTCAATCCCAATTAAAAGTAATCATTAATCCCAACAAATTAATTTAGAGTGATGGGATTCAATATGATGATCCAAGAACCAGATACTCAAGATGTCCATAACCGGGGACACGGCTAATCATGATTAGTTTGTACACTCTGCAGAGGCTTGTGCACTTTTCCCCACAAGACTCGATCTCCTCCGTTGGATTTCTCGCACTACATGGTGTTTGAGAAACGGATGACCGAGACACAGTCTTTCAGAAACATTTACTCTTTACTCTGGGTAGACCGTTAC